>OX346258.1:4207500-4513679 GCA_947049275.1 Epinotia bilunana | reverse complement strand
GTTTGAATATTTAGCCAATTTCCCACTTTTGGCCGTCTAAATTAAATCCCCAAAATACCACATTAGCAATAAGTACCTACCAAATTTTGGCATTATTTTTTTAGATATTAGGAATCAGTTATAACTGATTCCTAATATCTAAAAAAATCCACTACACCTGATTATTGACAAGAAAAAAATAAACCTATTTGGATTAATGCATACCTATGTAATATTTCGTCCTTTGTCCAACAGTTGATGATGAATAAATATTTAACTGGAAAATATTGGGAGTTAATAATCTTTTTTCTAAGAAAACATTATTTAAATAAAATGTTATGTAGTCATGTAAGTAGGTTCTGGTAAACTTCAGACTACGCCATTTGATTATGATATTTACGAATTTTATGATTACTATCACTAACAATGTATTAAGTTTGGCAATAAAGCTTTCTATTCACTAGCGCATTTTCATTTGTTCTTTCATCTTCTGTTGCGCCTTCCGCGCTGCAGTATCGTCACACACGGTGCATCTAGAAAAATAGGCAAAATGTTTATATTATTTCAAATGCACATTCGCGGATTGAAAAGTTTTGAACGTCAAGGAAATACAGTTGAAATGCGAGGAATTCTATAATAAACGTTAGTTCAAATATAGGGCTTATAGTCTTTGGAAGTAGATTCAATTTGTGATGTAATTTGGAGTTTGTTTCTTTTCATCTTGCAACCGTGTAGTCAGCCAAGCCAAGAAAGTGGACTATCACTTGTGACTGTGAATCTTAATGTAGCATATAATAGAGTCGTAAATTGGTAAACCCCAGTGCATATCGCCTTCCCAGTCTAAATCGGAAAGTGAAACATCGTTCGCATATAGTCGCGGCCATAGCTGTGCACAAAAACAGGACTTCCATAACTGGGCGAAAGAGCAAGTGCCATGCGTTAGTGCGGGATGGCATGATTTGAATTTTCTAGCAGTCAAGCAACGGTTTGCTCAGTTTGAGGACCTACTGTACAGTCAGCAGCAAAAGTAGCTACGCGGGTCATCTGCTCAAAATGAACTACACACGACTCTAATGTCAAGAGGATAAGGACTGTCTGGATAATTTTGAGCGTTATTTTGCGTAGCTACTTCTGCTGCGGACTGTACGTAAGAACTATACTATATTATGTTATTCTGTGATGCGGGATATAGTCTGGAGGCATCTTTAACATAACTCGAATGATAACACGGTTAAACTCACGTATTAAATGTCACTATGGGCGATATGTTTCGAACTCTTCGGGAGTTCTTCAGCATGAGTGTTTTCGCTCCCGAAGAGTTCGAAACATGTGGCCCGTATTGTATAATGTACGGTTGCACCTTGTTTTACCGACATTTGTTCCATCGAATGTTTCTTTCGCAGAATTTTCATTTCTTCGAAAACCATTATTTTCAGAATCGGTAAACTTTTCAGGAATATTTTAAAACAAACCTAACCTAACCTATTGGATTCTACCGTTCTGTTGGGTTTAAGCTGTACCTAAAAATTTAACGGTTTCCAAGTAACAGAAATTCAGCGAAACCATGCATTCGGTGAAGCGTTTGTCGGTGAAATAAGGGGACACCATTTTAAATTTAAATTTGATCGTCTTTAGAATCTTTACCAGGCGGGTCGCTTGCGTTTCCCACCATCGTTATTACAAAAGTGATCCTTACTTGGGAGTCCGCGCGAGCCAGAACTCTTTGGTAGCGTCGCAGTAGGCGCGCAGCTGCCGGTTGTCCCACGACACTGAGTCCATTCGCCATTCGGGAGATACGTACTGCGCGTTGAGTTTTGGTAAGGTTATCTGAAACAATTCTGCTACATGAAACCTTAATCCAAACTTTCCTGCCTAAAATGAAGTTCCCACGCCCCCCTTCGCTTCAATGCAAGGAAACGGAAGTGAATGGGTTAGCTAGCCAAATCATCATCATCTTCCTAGCGTGTTCAAATTTCCCGAGGTCCCGCGCCCCCCTTAAAATGTGGTCGAGGCCCCCTAGCGAGGCGCGCCCCCCACTTTGAAAACCCCTGCCTTAATCTAATCACTATAAAGTTTTTACGTACGCTTACAGCAATCTCCAGGCATTCTCTGGCAGAGCCTGATTTAGAGTTCTGACCGCCCTAGCGTAACGTAAGTAAGTCTCAGCTCAGTGCCGCGCCCCCCGCCCCGATCTTGCTTAGTCCTTGCGCCCTAGGCTCTAGCCTAATTAGCCTGTGGGTAAATCGGGCCCTGTTCTGGTACTTCCAACGTACGTGATGGTACTTTATTTGGCACAATAGGGGTGTAGACACTAAATAAAATAATAAATATGACTATATTTTCTCGAAATAGGATTAAAAATTTAATCAAATGGAGAAAAATAACATAACAAGAAGTTACAAGTGTCCAGAGTTTTCCATGACGCTCGCAGATTGTGACGTCACTGACTGCGAGCGTCTGTCTAACTAGCAATATTAAAACGGTTGTAGCTTCGTAATTCTTTGAGATATCTGAATAGGATTTTCGTCACTATGCATATTTTTTTTGCCTTCTTTCTGTTGGAGTTAATTATAATTTTTGAGTCTACACCCGTGTTTCTGGTTGGCGGCCGCAGGATGGAATGGGAAACGAGCGCGACCGGTTCTATTCTCAATAAGCACTCCCGTGTCGATCTGTACCGTAGACAGGTTCACGAAGCTACTTATTGTTTAAAATTTCAGTCTAATTCGATGTGGCCATAAAGGCCGAGAACCTCAGTGTTGCCAGAGCAGACTTGTTAACACAGGATTTTCCAGGTTCCACAGGATTTAGTTTTACTAGTTTTTGGCAAATTGGCGAGGTCTGGTTATGTACTACCTACCACCACCTACGCGCTTGTCTCGTTACGTACCGGGTTAGCAGGCGCGGGTAGACCTGGGAACGGAGCTCTGACGGTCTTGTATTTGGTGAGCGCAACGCCCTCCTCCGTAGCGATGCGTACAGTGCTCTGGTATATGTCATTAACGAGTAAATCGCGGACTCTGCAAACGAAAATGCTAGTTAAATTAGTAACAGTAACGGTTAAACTCACTTATCAATCACTATGGGCGACGTGTCGATCCCTTCGGAGTTCTTCAGGAGTATTCTCGCGAACGCATCGCCCCGAATATTGGCCACCCCACGACACGCGAGAACACTAGCCTAAAAAATAATCTAACTAAGTAAATAGGTTTTATTTGGCGACGTAAGCGACTGTGTCGTGATAATAGCCATAGATAGTCGTAGGTACCTACTTACTCGCATCGATTTTTAGTCGATAAGTACTTGCATCGGTTGATATTATCCTTTCAGTTCACCAACTCAGCTGTGGTTCCCAACCGGCACATAAAATTAGGTGGTCGCTAACCGGCGAAATGACCCTACTTAGTTTTAAAATGAGAGCGTAACTACGTTTGTATGGGAAGGTGAAATTCGGCCGAGCTTACTGCGGACTTAAATTAAAGGAAAAAAAATAGTATGCTCCGAGCCGGATTTGAACCGTCGACAAGCATTCATGGCCCGTCGCTACTAACCAACTGAGCTATCAGAACAACCTGTATCGGCTACTAAATCTTTCAACCAGTTCCTTCTTAAAACACCTTAGGGAGGCGTGTAGCGATATCTACCAGCGGGGCTAGCATAACTGACGCCGCGCCGCAACGCGAGTCGAGAAGGATCTACCCTCCTCTTTCTAATTTGCAGTGAGGTGATTGTGCAGGTGAGTGAGAAAGGAGACGCTCAGTCACGCACAACGCGACTTGTCAGCAAGTTGTGCTAGACGTACTGGTGCGCTCTCAAGTACCGTGTGTAACCAATCTTAGATAATAAGACGCTACACCTACACCGAGCAATATCGGCCGGACTGCATGCCGGCCGACGCGTGATTCGGCCTACATACTCGATTTTCTGTAACCTTGCTTGGCCGTCCGCCGATATCGACCCGTGTAGCGTCTCCTATAGGTACAACACCATGTATTGAGTGAGACTAGCTAAAATGAGACGGTACGATAAATTATGTGACGGCATT
This sequence comes from Epinotia bilunana, assembly GCA_947049275.1. NCBI lineage: Eukaryota > Metazoa > Arthropoda > Insecta > Lepidoptera > Tortricidae > Epinotia > Epinotia bilunana. The sequence continues at coordinate 4,509,655 of OX346258.1, read as the reverse complement.
ACTGTTGGCTGTCGATGTCATCCATGCTGACAGCTGGAGTCATCACGAGCCGCGGCCGGGTCCGCTGCGCCGCCTCGCGCCCTTGGTCTTCGGGCATCACCTGCAATTTTGTTTTAATACTACGACGATTGCAAACAAGCATACGGCCTGCGTGATGGTAAGCACAGAACGTCGCCTACGGACCCTTTATTGAATTAAGGATTCGTTGTGGAAACACACTCACAACACAAATGCGGTCACTCGCTCTCAACAAAGCGCAGTCTCGGGAGCCAATTGACCACTTGCGAATTATCGTCAGAATTTAAACCTAAATCTGTACACTATAAGTTGCAATTTGCAAACTTAAAAAAATACAGAGGGAAACGTCTATTGTGAATATTGTGATACGAGTAACGGGTGACAAAGTCAGGGTGATATTTCACAGTGATATTTTTGGAACTGGAACGACGGTCACGGTGATCGAAAAGTAACGCTTTTCTCCACCACCAGTGTCGTGGTGGAATGCTCGCGATCCCACTGCGCCCCCGTTAACGGCAGGGACGGAGCGCCGGAGTGGTTTTAGTGGGTAGACCTTCCTCACCCTTCTCTTATCATCAAATATAATAAACCCTAATCTACCCCCCAATCTCGCAAACGAATCACTGTTTCGAGAAATGGTTTTTAGGAAACCCATAATATTTTTGAACGAGCTATCCAACGATAGGTGGTACACTAAAAAAATTTTTTTTCAAGATTTGATTGTACTGTTTTGTCGGCGTGATTGATTTATATACCCATGCCGAATCAAAGTTTTCTAGTAGTAATGGTTACTGAGCTAAGCCGAAGACGGACGAACAGACGGAAATTATAAGGGTTCCTTGTTGACTACGGAACCCTAAAAAGGGCTTCCGACATAGATTTATTTAAAACTGTTTTAATAATTGGTTCGTTTCTAGAACAAGTAGGGAACTAGCTACTAGCATTACCTATATATTGATTTCATCTTTCACGATTCTCACACATTATTTTTACTAAACGGGACTTATTCGCGTCTAAGTAACTTAACTATTTACCTCACTCCCGAGGTTTAGGATCCATGTTCACGGGACCTAGTTACTACCAAATGAGTTATACGTGATTAAGTCCCGTTTAGTAAAAATAATGTGTTAGCATTACCCACATCTAAGTAGTACAGTCAGCGTCACATAGTTAGTAGCAGCCAAGGTAACCAAATATTTCGGTGCGCGTCTTTAGTAAGAATAAGAGTGTGTTACGAAATATTTGGCTACTCTGACTGCTACTAACTATATTACGCTGACTGTACCTACCTAAAGCTTGCCAAGAGTGCACTAAATAATGAATATATGACAACGCATTGCAGTTTTATTCCCTCTACTTACGAAAGTCTTCTGCACCACTCTAGGGTTAGTCCTCAAGATGTCCTTAGCCTTAATAAACATGTCGAAAGGAATCGGATTCCGCTCGGTAAGCGTCTGAGTGTCTTTAATCCCGGGGTACGGAGCCCTAGGCTTTTGTGGTTTTTCCTTGAACACTGTTGGTATGGGCGGATAGATGTCACCACCTCTGAAGTCAGTCCTTTGCACTGTTCCGTAGTTAAACAGCATGGACTCATAGCGCCGCGTTTGTATTTCGTCCGGCATTTTGGATTAGCTCGAATAAAGATTGGGTTTATTAATACAGCAAATAGCGACAGGTGAAATGGCAATGTCAATGTGGCAATTATGTGGGAAGAAAATTACTTTTTATTTTTCGTGAAATAAGGTTAACTTTTTAACCGACGAAAAAAACGGAGAAGGTTCTCAAGTCAACGCGTAGGATATATATTTTTTTTAATGTATGACCACGCATAACTTTTTACAGAGTAGTCCGATTTTGATAATTCTTTTTTTATTAGAAAGGGTATACCTTGAAGTTCGTCCCACATAAATTTTAAATAAAAATTTCAACCCTACCCAGGAAAACAGGGGATGATAATTGTTCACTTACTGATTGAAATGTATGACCACGCATATGTGTGTGTGTATTGTGTTGTCGTGCGAAAAACCTCACGATGAATGAGCTTTAGACCTGTCAGTCTTGTGTGTAGACCTCTCAGTCTCTGCATTTCTGCTAAAGCTCGTTCATCGTGAGGTTTGTGTAATACCTTATTTGCATGTAACTAGTAATTAAGTTAGTAATTAACTAAAGTAAGCCACAGAAAATTGAAAAATAAAAACTTTTTAACAAAAAATTAAACCGCCGAAAAAAAAACTGAAAAGCAAAAAATAAACCTTTTTTATTTAGTTTAATAACTAAGTTCTTAAACTATTGTAAGTATACCTAAGTATATATTTTTGTAATTATTTTGAGTTTTTAATTAACCTTAATAACCAAGTTTTTAAATTAATCTAAGTGTACCTAAGTAATTTTGAGTCGGCGCCAAACAATCAATGAAGAAAGGTTCCAAACAAGTAGATGTTACACAAAATCAAATTGGGGAGCGACCACACTTGATTGTTTGGCGCCGACTCAAAATTACTTAGGTACACTTAGATTAATTTTAAACTTGGTTATTACGGTTAATTAAAAACTCAAAATAATTACAAAAATATATACTTAGGTATACTTACAATAGTTTAAGAACTTAGTTATTAAACTAAATAAAAAGGTTTATTTTTTGCTTTGTAGTTTTTTTTTCGGCAATTTTAACTTTTTGTTAAAAGTTTTATGTCTATTTTGAGACCACTTAACCTTTTCCAAAGTAACAAAGACGCAGACATGTATTAAAATGAGATAGTAGATAATATTAATCCCTCAATCTAACAGATCGTTGTCTCCCTAGCTAATGTAAGTAAAACCAGGTAAAATGTAGGTACAGTCAGCGTCATATAGTTAGTAGCAGCCAAGGTAACCAAATATTTCGGTACACGTCTTTATTACTGGAAGAATAAGGGTGTGTTACGAAATATTTGCTTACTCTGGCTGCTACTAACTATATGACGCTGACTGTACTTATACGTGTAACGTATTTCATATTACCGATGTAGAACATGAATACCATCATTTTGAATACCCTATAACTAATTAAAAGACCAATTTTTTCAATAATTTATTAAAAATCACCAATAATAATTATAATACACCAAGAAAATAACATTAAAAATACCTACACAGTAAAGTTATAAATCATTTCACTAAAATAAATTAGATTGTATCACAAATGAAGGATATAAGTTGATTACAAAAATTCATTTTACTATCTATGATTATAGAGTGAAGTATAACTCAAAACAATAATAATAACAGTGACTTCATTTTAGTTGCAACGTTTGTACAATTTTGAACGTTATCTACTGCTTAACAAGACTCAAATTTTAATAACAGGACGATATTGCGACAAATAATCAGTCTCTCCAATCATATTAGAAAGGAAGGGATAGAGGCATAAATTGTCCACAGAAGTCTATAATGAAATTGGGAAGCCTTGAGTTAAGTCTGCCTAAAATTGGAATTGGACCCGTAACGACAAAGAACGAATCCAAACTATAGGCAAAAAACAAGAGTCCGCAGTAAGCTCGATTCTACATACAAACGTAGTTACGCTCTCATTTTAAAACTACGTGTTGGATTGAAACGAAACTGCATATACAATGAAATGGGGTATATCTATGTCTATAATTAGTTTATGTAGCTATAGATACCATAGTAAAAAAATACAGCGAATTTAAGTTTTTCATACAAAACTTGTTTTTGCTGTATTTAGTTTTTTTTTATAAACTGGAACCATATAAACTAATTACAGACATAGATATAGTCAATGTATATGCAGTTTCGTCATAATCTAACACGTAGTTTTAAAATGAGAGCGTAACTACATTTGTGTGGGAAGGTGAAATTCGGCCGAGCTTACTGCGGACTCTTAAGAGGAACCACGTACTCGTCCATACAAAAAGAGTAAATGTTTTTCCACTTCTAAATATTTTAGGAATTCAATGATTTTTTGGTACGTTATTGACACAATGAAAGACTAGTTAGTTTTCCTTTTTTCAAACTTTGCAATAAATTCCACCTTATAGGCACCTCAAAAATTTTTTTTTTTTGTAAAAGCGGAATATATTATGCAGAAGAGATCGACATCAAAATCAAAGTGATTTGTTAAGGTTTCTTTAGTGGAAACCGTTCTCTCACGAAATGGAAATTTCATCTAAAAAATACCTATTGTCAGCTGCTAGCTGCTAGCTGCAGCAAAGCTATTCTCCCCCTTAAGCCTCTTGCATGTAGGGGTGACGTGTCCGAATAGGCAGTTGTTTAGACAATTTAAATATGCAATGACTATTCGAATACGTCACCACTGCATACAAGAGGCTTTACTTAAGTTTTTACCTATATTTATGTCCAAAAATCACAACACCAATACGGATACTTCTGAATATCTGTATTCAGCAAACTAGCGACCGTATAGTTTATTCTAAATCGAGCTTCATAAAGATTGCAGATTGAGTAAAATGGTGTGATTTTAGTGATATTACATACATATGTCCGCGCACCTACCAACTCGACAATGTTTATACTTGAGTTTATTTGAGTTGGCCGAATTGCATCAAAGTTGTCCATTCAAAAAGCAACTCCATCGTCCGAGGTTGAAGATTCCATTTCCAATGACAGCTTTATAAAAAGTCGGCCACAATAAAAAATCATACGTAACGAACAATCGACGTACATGTAAATGTTGTCGATGGATAGCGTCGTTACTTACCGACCCAGCTATGTACGCCGAATCATTATTACTTCAAAAGAAAGAAGGCAAAAAAATAGGCCGTGACGAGAATCCCATTCAGATATCTCAAAGAATTACGATGCTACAACCGTTTTAATATTGCTTGCTAGAGAGAAAACGCAAGCAGTTTGTGACGTCACAATATGCGAGGCTGCCGCAGAGCGAGCCGCGCGCGCGGCGGGACGCGTTGACGGCGGCGCCGCACACGATTGGGCACGGCACGTTGCCGTCTATTAGTGACGTCACAAACTACAAGCGTAATCGTTTCATATGAAGTTGCGTTTTGCGAAAAAGGGACAGAACATACCCCTTCTCAAAACTTTGGATACTTATAACTTCGTGATTATTTAACCTCTTGCGTTGATTTTTTCTCCATTTGACTTAATTTTTTATCCTTTTTCGAGAAAATATGACATTATTGATTATTTTATTAAGTGTTTACACCCCTATTTTCAAATTGGTGAAATAGGGGTAGATATCATGTACACTTGCCCAACTGAGACTTACTAGTCTGGCCAACGAGTCGAAACAAAACTATTTTTTTTTTCAAATTCTTTATATGGCAACTATTTTACCTATGAAATACGCCGTATTTATTAAATTTGCCGCCTTTTCTTGTGATAAGGCTCGCTGGTCAGACTATCAGAACAAAATGCTGCCAAAAGGCATTTACTTATTCATACATTAGGAGAAACGTAAAAATAACACCGATATGCTCCTTATCACAAATTGCCTACAAACATAAAACAAATGAGATCGGTCATAATATGTTTTAACCAATAATATTATGTTTATGTCCAGTACGTAAAAACAAACTAGAATAACTTTTGCGTTTGTCTAATTTAGCCACGAGATAATACAATTAGGTATGTACTTCGCTGGTTCGGTCACCTACTCCGAATGGGAGAGGATCGTGCTGCCAAGAGAGCGTACGTGGGACGACCGACTGGTCGCCGCCCGGTTGGGAGGACAGTGTGCAGGCAGATCTGCGACATCTTCAAGTCGGCAACTGGCAAGAAGTTGCGCACGATCGGGACAGATGGCGTGCTCCCGTCTCGGAGGCCAAGACCCTCTTTGGGTCCCTGAGCCAAATTAGTTAGTTTAGTTAGGTATGTACAATAGGGAAGATGCAGCTATAACATTTACCATTATTTTGTGATTTAAATGTTGAAAAGTTTATACTAATTTCAAACAATAATTACGATTTCAAGTAATGTGAAACGGAACATGTTTTAATCCAACATTCAGCGTCTGGTGACTTCACTCCTGTCAAAAGTTAGGCAACTCTATGATATCTAGGGTAGGGATCGGAAACCGGTATTTTTTGTATGGGAACGAAAACGTTATTTTTTCGTTCTTTGTTAATTATTTCATTTCTAATTGGGCAATCTAATAATACGCAGTCTTTACCTCAAAACACAACTGAGTCCTACATATGAAGTATAAAATAGTTCCGAGATATGTGGTTATATAGAGGTTTTTGCAAAAAACCGGTTTCGATCCCTGATCTAGGGTAGGGACCAACCGCGGACAACATGAACCTAGAATACTCTGGACAGGCTGTACGTGATGCCACAGTGAGGGACGGAAAGGCTCCTATGCAGCTAAATTAAGAACTGATCTTAAAATGGCTGATGACTTGCCATAAACAACCTACTTAATTTGGACGGGGAATGGTTTATGTGCCACAACTTCATACTAAATCAGTTGTGGCAAATAAAAATAAGTGGAACTATGACAAGGACAATGACTGATATTTCCCTTTCTGTCACACTTATCGAGATTTGTATGCTACCAGCTCGCTCGCACGTGGTATTATTATTACCATAACCAGTCCAGAGTATTCTAGGTTCATGGCGGACAAACAAATATGGCGAGTGACACACATGAATGACGTCACAGGGACTGTAGATCCGTTTAGGCGCGAAAGTTTAAAATGTCAGTTTGTAACAGGAAGTTTTGACTATAAATTTATACTGCCCTCCTAACGTAAAGTGCAATAACTTTCAATCGAAATGTAATTCAAATGTGTGCATAAATGTAATATAATAAAGTTAATATTTAATTCATATTTCGAATGAAGTTATTGCACTTATCACAAGCACGGCAGTATAGTATTCTAATTTTTTAATACTTTCGTGGTCTATTCTACATGCGATTCTTTCAAATGAAAGCAAAAATGAAAATGTTGCATCTTCCCTATTGGACAATTGCCTCGACATATATCTTGTACACTTTAAGGTGACTTTAAAACACCTGAATATGCACTCTAATGCCTTGACTATAGGGTTGTGTTAAGATGGTTGTGAGCACCATTTTCTCTACGATATATCAGATAGCGACTAAACAAAGTTATATACTCATGCCATTTTCGACACATGATGTAATATGTAACACAAACGATTATAATTTAAATGATTGCTTGCGAACGTTAGGTAACATAAAGATAAATCGTGTAGACTTATCAAACACGAGATCATGTCGCTTACAAATATAAAAATAATTAAGTTGAATATATCTATTTGGGTACTTCAGCTGTCACTACAAATCAAAACGAAAGGTCCACAGACATCATTATAAGGGTGTTCCACTTATCCAAGATCTTTGTCCAATGTGTATTTGCGTCTCACACTTTGCTTAAGAGTCCGCAGGAAGCTCGGCCGAATTTCACCTTCCCATATAAACGTAGTTACGCTCTCATTTTAAAAGCACATGTTGGATTGTGACGAAACTTTGCATATACATTGACATGAGGTATATCTATGTCTGTGATTCGTTTATATGGTTCCAGTTAAAAAAAACAAACAAAATACAGCAAAAACAAGTTTTGTATGAAAAACTTAAATTCACTATAGTATCTGAAGCTACATAAACTTATTACAGACATATATATACCTCATGTCAGTTACGCTCTCATTTTAAAACTACGTGTTAGATTATGACGAAACTGCATATACATTGACTATATCTATGTCTGTAATTAGTTTATATGGTTCCAGTTTATAAAAAAAACTAAATACAGCAAAAACAAGTTTTGTATGAAAAACTTAAATTCGCTGTATTTTTTTACTATGGTATCTATAGCTACATAAACTAATTATAGACATAGATATACCCCATTTCATTGTATATGCAGTTTCGTTACAATCCAACACGTAGTTTTAAAATGAGAACGTAACTACGTTTGTATGGAGAATCGAGCTTACTGCGGACTCTTAAAGAGTGAGTGAGATGCAATGCGTATTGGACAATAATCTTGGACAAGTGTAATACCTCCCTTACACATGCACAAGGTACAGTCAAGTGCATTTGATATGAATCGATTTAATACATACTAATATAAGAGGAAAAGTCTGTTAGATTCTAGCTTTTTAATATGTTAAGTTTGTATGTAATGCGAACTCCGGACCCGTTTAGCCGATTTCAATTCTTTCATCTCCGTGTAGGCTTTCTGGATAGTTATAGACTATATTTTACCCCGGGGGTTTGCCTGCGTTCTTTGCAAGAGAGGGCAGCTAGTCTTCTATAATTATGTACGGAAACCTTAATCAACCGACATAAGAGCCAGGGGACATGATTATGAGTAAGTTGTGCTCCTATATTTTGCATTTGACTGTACATGTATCGGGACGGATTAAATGAACTTTGTTGTTTAAGTTCAGTGCAGCACTGTCTATTTTCACAGACACCATTGTTATAGGTGTAGAGAAACTCAGAGACATTTCTGTTTAAAGAAAAATATTACTTAATAATACAAACAGTTAATTATTAAATAACTACACTAAAAGGAAAACAGTTTCAGGTACACTGTTCCGGAAAGGGATTATTATCAATTTAAAAATATATTTATCGCTAACTCGCGTAAATGTATCAAAAAAGTTTCAAGAGCATGTTTCATGGAATATCAACACTGTAATAACGTCCTAAGACTTAGATTACAACATAACTAAAAATGCTCCTATTTTCTTGACGTACCTAATCCATTTCGGATTTTGACGAAAAATATACTGTCAAGATGCAAGAGTGAGTGTGATAGCAATACAGTCGATGGCTATTAAAAAACATGTAGTGCGGCAATTGTTTTTGGTTTAATATGCCTAGCATTCAATATACATCCTTACTACAAGGGAATATGGTTCAAAATTGCAACAAGAATTTAAAGCGAGTTTGCGACACATATACATATCAATACCATATATATATATATAGCTGACATCCCCCTTAACTAATATATAAATACTGGAAAATTAAGATGAGATACAAACTCAATCAAAAACCTATTTACACGCATGTTATGCTTACATAGCTATATTATTTTTCCTCCTTTGCAGAATATGTGCTAATTTAAAACGCATACATGAACTGACGCCAGTATTTCCCAAAAGGGGTAGGCAGAGCTAAAATTTTATATCCAGTGCCAATTCTAGCAAATTTAGTTTTAAAAATGGATAAAATGTGATATGTTGCTATTTTATCGCCCACAGCACACCTCAACCCTATTCCCATATCGTGGGTATACTACCAAAACCAGATAAATGACTATGGAGTCAAAAGTCAATAGTCTGTTTTATGGTTATGTAAGTATGCCAAGGATATTTGACCGGAAGAAAGAAAGAAAGAAATATTAAATAATATCTTTAATGTGTTTAATAGCTTTATTAGATTTGCGAAAGAAAGAAATTCCTAGACTGTAATAGTTAAAAAAATACGCGTATATACAAGCATCTGCTTATTTTTACTAATATACATTACATTTATGATTATATACATCGATGTATCATCGCTAAAGGACGCAAGTTAATTTCACTAGTACATTCCTCATTAGAATTCCTAAGTACAGTAAAACAGTTGAAAATACCTAAAACCAAGTAAAATACTAAAATCTAACACTAAAAGAAGTAACAGTATAGTAATGAACGATTTGGTATAAACCACATTCAAATTAACTTTGGAAATGACGGCTGAAAAAAGTGTAAATATATAATGTGGTAAAAAAATTGATTTATGCATTAAGGTTATTTCATGATTTGTGAAAAAGGTTCCTTCACTACAACTGTATTTAGTTTACCCATAACATTAGAACTATACGGTATTTGACAATAGTATAAATTACAAATAAATAAAACTAAATGCTAGGAAAACCTCAAACTTCAAATTAAATAAATAAATAAATAAATATTAGGGGACAATCTTACACAAATCGACCTAGTCCCAAACTAAGCAAAGCTTGTACTATGGGTACTAGACGACGATAAACATACTTGTATAGATAAATAAATACTTAAATACATAGAAAACACCCATGACTCAGGAACATATATTCGTGCTCATCACACAAATAAATGCCCTTACCGAGATTCGAACCCAGGACCTCTTGCTTCGTAGGCAGGGTCACTACCAACTAGGCTAAAGCGGTCGTCATGTTATGCGTCATGCAATTATTACCAAACTACGAAATATTGACACACTTTTCTGTTTTTGAATATTTTCGCTACAAGTTACTGCTTTAACTATCAGTCAAATACCGTGTTTGATCTAAACGTAAACATTTTTAGACTGCTTGACTGTTTTTGAATATTTTCGCTACAAAATTCATAATTAACAGACCTTTAAAACTTACCGATTTAACTATCAGTCAAATAACGTCTTTGATCCAAACGTAAACGTCAAAATGTTGACCCTGCTCGACTGTTTTTTAATATTTTCGCTACAAAATTCATACTTTAACGGAGCATTTTTGACGTTTAATAAAAATTTACTGATTTAACTATCAGTCGAATACCATCTTTGATCTAAACGCAGCGGATTCGTTCAAAAAACATGCCCATTAAAATACCACATGTGCAAAGTAGCAGACAAAATACAGTGTAGAAAGAGCAAAACCACCGAAGGCACGAGAAACCTATCACCTACATTAAGTAGCCGTCAATCTGGGACCTTCATCTCCACCCAAATCGGGCAGAAGGGGGAAGCTGGACCTCCCCAAGACCATCCTCTCGGTATGGCAAGATGGCTGAGGCCAGATTTGACGGCGCCCGAGTGGCCATTGAAGTAGGTCTTCTCTATGGCGCCCGGGCAGAGGATGCAGCTCTGGCCGGAGTAGTTGTTGTCTATGGTTGTTGATAGACCCACATCTAGGAGCGGCTCGCAGCATTGAAGAACTGGAAGAAGGTTTTGAGGTTAGCAGTTGATTTGATAAAAAATGAGGAACACAATTTTTTATTAAGTTAGTTTATTCATGGACTAGCTTCTGCCCGCGACTCCGTCCGCGTGGAACTCGTTTATACAGTTCCATACTAACTTTCACCCCTTTAGGGGATGATTTCCGGGATAAAACTATCCTATGTCCTTCCCCGGGACTCAAACTATCTCTATACCAAAATTCATCTAAATCGGTTTAGGGGTTTAAGCTTGAAGAGGTAACAGACAGACAGACAGACAGACACACTTTCGCATTTATAATATTAGTACCATTTTTAGTACGAACTTGATTGAAAAAGCTCTAGGCGGGTTCCTGGTAGCGAAAGTGTTAAAAAACGATGTAAGTATATTTTTCTAAATGATCTCTATAACCAAAATAATTCACCGATACTTACACATGGTACAATAGTACATTACGTACCTAGGGCGGTGAATTCGTGAATGTCCCAGATAGCAGTTGTTTGTGGCCCGAACCGAAGGTGAGGACCATAAATGTGCGATCTGGGGCTTTACGAATTACCGCCCGTGGTAAGTACACAATTTTACGTCTTCATCTGAGGCTCTAGTATAAGTTTTACCGAAACAAAAGGTTACGATCGCGTTTGCGTTTTACCCTCAATTTGTATGGGATTTGACAGCTAAATGCGAACGCGGTCGTAACGTTTTGTTTCGGTAAAACTTATACTAGAGCCTCTGGCCACAATGCGAGTTTTACCGTACGCGCAGCGTGCAGTAAAACTCGCCAGATTAAAAATCTCGCCAAATTATGGCCAGGTATGACGTAAAAGGTTTTTTTTGTACCCTAAGGTGCACATTAAATTATTTATTAGTATATTCAACATTAACATGAAGAAGACTATTTATTTTCAACATGATACCGACGTCAGTTTGTACGAGTGTATACTAGAGGCTACCGTAGACTTTGTACTCGCAAGGATTCAATATTGTTTGTTATTATAATAGGTAGGTAAGAAAATATTTTTCCTCAACGACAAATTATATAAGGAAAACATGTTATTTACGTTATACTTACGAAAATATGAATGTAAACAGCAAAACAACATCAACTTATGGTGTCACACATTACATTATCGATATTACATATTTGGAAATAAATTATTGAATGCTAAAATGTAAAAACATTTATGCTAGTAGGAGGACCTTAGTCGTGAAGCGAATTTAAATGAAAAAATTATTTAAAATCACATTTTACGTACAGACCGAATAAGTAGTTTACTGAAGAGGTAGTTTCTATAAAACAGAAATTTGTATGTAGTGGATAATCTCTGAAACTTTTCATACGATTTTTAAAGTTGTTTAATTCAGTCCTCGCCTGCGCGGCCCGCGGGTGCTATGATGGGTGCTAGGGTGGTATGATGATAACGGGGCGCGCGGGGCGCGCGGGTTTTGCCCCCCCGGACGTCGCCCGTATCATTATCATATCAGCCGAAAGACGTCCACTGCTGGACATAGGCCTCCCCAAAGAGTGCCAAAGTGACCGGTCCTGCGCCACCCGCATCAAGCGGTCTCCCGCGACCTTTACCAGGTCATCAGTCCACCTTGTGGGGGGCCTACCCACGCCGCGCCTTGCGGTACGTGGTCGCCACTCGAGAACCTTTCCGCCCCAACGGCCATAGGTTCTACGTGCTATGTGCCCCGCTCACTGCCACTTAAGTTTAGCGATTCGGAATCGCCCGTATATAGAATTGATATTGAGATTGATCTTCGAGATAGATATCTGACACTACTGTGACGATTTCGAGGCGGTTTTACAGAGAACCCAGGCAGAAATATAACCTATTTCCATTCCGGAGGTCCATTTGTGAAGACGACGGCCGGTTCACTGCCTACGAAGCTAGAGGTCCCAGGTTCGAATCCCGGTAAGGACATTTATTTGTGTGATACACGAATATTTGTTCCTGAGTCATGTCTGTTTTCTATAATAATAATAATAAAATAAAATTCATTTATTTCGGATAACACAAGATCCATATTTAAAAACACAAACAAGTTTACTTACTAATGAATGACACTTAAATCTTACAATAATTGCAAGATGTAAGTGTGATGTAAGTGAGATCTAAGATATAAGATGTGTAATATACGACATGTAATTATTACATGTCGCATATTACACATCCCCTGAGCTTATCGACCCATTGCTTTTGGATGCCACATTGACACATTCTTTCAGCAATCATATCAGAATGCTGATGTGACTTCCCCTTAGTCGCCTTCTCAGCGATGCATATTTTTTGCCCATGACTGCGTGGAAACCATCCACGCGCGCGCTCACGAACACACCTGAAGCGCTGCATCTCCGGGGCAGTCCCATCAGCATTCTGAAGTTATTATTGCAGAGGACGCGCAGGGCATTGTATGCTCGTTGTGTGTATTTGACCCACAGGCCACCCGTGTAAAATGTCCGGCAATAAGCTTTAAATAGAGTTATTTTTATAGTTGAAATTTTCTAAACTAAGCATCTCATGAATGGCCATTGTACTGAGCTCATGAATGCCTTAGTTTCAGCATATTGCCTCTAACAGCCAACGCCCTAAACGGGTCATCATATAGGGTTTCAGTGATGACATGTCCCAAGTATTTGAACTGCTTCACCACACTCAGCTCGGAGCCGTTCAATAGAAATGGAGGGGGGATCAACCTCTATGTATTTAAGTGTTTATTTAACATTATAAGTATGTTTATCGTCGTCTAGTACCCATAAGTACAAGCTTTGCTTAGTTCGGGACTAGGTCGATTTGTGTAAGATTGTCCGCAACATTTTTTTTAAAGAATAGAACCATTTTTGGTATCGGCTGTGTAGTTCCCGAGGTCACTAAAAACTGCTCCGTCCCGCATGCGCGGTTGTTAAGATAAGATTTATTTGCAACCAAGTACTTAAAACTAAAATACATGGACCCTGGAAGGGTGTAGCAACAATCAGGTACCTTATACTAGGTACATAAAGTTCATTTTTAACTAAGTTAATATCGATAGGTACCTATTGATATTTATAAAAAATATGACGGTAAACACTTTTATAAACATGTATTTTCCATAAATTCAGCTATGGAATAGTAACATATATCTAACAGTTTAGATTTTAGACTGGGTGGGAGTAATATTATATATTTTTATTGCTCGGTAATATGGTCCATCTTTATATATTTCTAGTTTAGGTTCAGGAAGTTCCAGGTGGTGACATCTAAGAGTGTTTCGGTTTAATTTAAACAGAGGCTTTAGTATAAGTTTTACCAAAACAAAACGTTACGACCGCGTTCGCGTTTAGCTGTCAAATCCCATACAAAATGAGGGTAAAACGCAAACGCGATCGTAAAGTTTTGTTCCGGTAAAACTTATACTAGAGCCTCAGGTGTAAGGTTTTTACGAACAAAAGTTTGATCTAGATGGTAACCAGATTCCTACAGCTACCTACATTGTCCGACGTTCATTTTAGCATATCGCAACAGCGGCATACAACGTGTTCACAACCGGCGATAAGATAGCGGCAATCAACGCTGCACAGCTGCCAGCCATTAACATTTAATATGCTGATTATTTGTCAATATGTATGTATATATTTATCTATATCTATAGTCGTACATAAATATCTGTGTACACGTCTTTATGACATTGACAATAGAGTCCTGTACAGATATTTATAAACTGATGGGAAAAGATTAAAAAAATCGTTCTCCAATTTATAGAACAGAGGAGAGTATAGAAGCGAGGTATTTGCGAAATGGGCCGTCGGTGATCGGTTGAGCTAGCTGCAATTTGGCCGTCGATGATGCCGATCTATCTCATTAGATCCATCAATCAGATCCACTGTGTATCTACTGAGATTTTTTTTTACCGCTAGATACATTCGTATTTACAATGCCTGATCGCTTGCCCAAATTAAAACACCTAAATAAATAAAAAACCTGTTTCTTGACTACGCTAACTACTAAAAAAAAGACCGGGTTGCACTCCGGGAGTGCCGGCAGAAGTGAAAACTCAATGACATTGTAAAAGTTTTTCGATCAGGTCACGTGACCGTAAGACCTGTCTCGAAACTCACGTCTTACGAATCTTACGGTCACGTGACCTGTGGCGAGTTTAACAATTTTTCCCCATCACAAAAAGTGATGCTTCGCTAAAGAAGTTTCACTTCAAAAAAGTGTAAGTATAATTATCTCATGTATGACGTTGCATAACATACATATTTAAGACTGACATGTTAAATCATTAAATTGATTTGATTGAATTTGTGTAGCTCTGAAAGACCCACGCAAACGGCCGGAATTAAACCCCAATGCAAAACAATACGATCCACAGGTCACCTAAGACTAGTTTGTGTCGGAAATAGCTCAATTAAATAAGTCTCGTTGGACAAAGGATGCGCGAACACTGATCTTTGAACACGGGTGGTCACTGTTTAGTAATCTATTAACATATGTACGATGTTTTAAATTATAAACACAATAAAGAGCGCAAAGTTCGCTACCGAACGGGGGTTTGATGTGGGGGAGTGACATTGATAGCGCTTATTTGGGTAAGGACCAAATTCTTGGCCAGCTTAACTCACTCTTAAATTTTCTATGACAGTTTACCCTTGTGACGCGAAAAAGTATATTGCACGCCCGACGGGGTAACTGTTGAATCTATTAGACTTAAAATTGTAACCACCAATATGTACACAGTTATGCAATAAATCTTTCTTATAAAATTAACCATACAATTCTATGGATATTTTTTGTGTCACAACGGAACTTTGTTCACTTTTTCAGTCTGTATGGCTAACTACCGACTAACCAAGCTAACTATTGGCCAATAACTTGGTCGTCACCCATTTACGTTAAACTACATTTATTTGCAGTTTCGCAGCTTTCAGTATAGTAAAAATAATGCTACTTTTATAAGAAGCTTGAATAGTAGTAGCCCCATTTTTCCTGAGGCTCTAGTATAAGTTTTACCGAAACAAAACGTTACGATCGCGTTTGCGTTTTACCCCCAATTTGTATGGGATTTGACAGCTAAACGCAAACGCGGTCGTTACGTTTTGTTTCGGTAAAACTTATACTAGAGCCTCTGGTATACAATACTTTCACTTGGTATGTAGTTTTATTGTATGATTGACTGTACGTACAGTCAAGTATAAAAATATAGGTGCATACAACTTACTCATAAATATGTCTCATAGCTCTTGTCAGCGGATTAAGCTTTTGGTACTTATTTATGAGAGGATGTTATAGATACGTATTTTTGCACTTGACTATACGGCACATAAACACATCGGCACTTACTTTGGATGTTATTCCAGTTAAGAAACTCTCCGGCTAATGCCAGCGGCAGGCCGCACCGGTCGGCCATCTTGACGACTCCTTCAAGTCGCTCCACGTCGGCTGGAGACAGGCGGTCGTGGCACATCACATTAAGGATCACATTCGGCCGCCCAGACAGCAGGAACGCTGTAGAGGAAAGACCGTTAATTAGTATAGTTTGGATTTTTCACTTTTCATTCTCGAAAAGTGTGTCATATAAACCATACACTGACCGGCAGAAAATTTGGCCCAAAAACTTTTCGTGATTTCAAACAATAAATTGAATAGATTAAATAATGTTTTAAATACTATAGTATAGTATAAAACATGAAGCGTTTCTCGCCATCAAACGTCACAGTTTGGCGAGTTTTTATGTTAATGTATAAAATGTAATTTCTTCTTTTTGAATAAATCAATAAAAAATAATAATAATAATAATAATTAAATGCATTTTTTGGGCCAAATTTATTGCCGGTGAGTATATTATGCTTAGCAAGCGGGCCTAAACTAGTACATTTAGCCCCTAGGGAAAATATATGTACATATATAAATATAAATAACAGGACACAAAATTTTACTACCACTCGAATAATTCTCCCTCACCAAGCTCGGGAAAATAACCATCTCGTGGTAATCTGGCTTATTTTAGAACCTTGTCATACAACCTACTATTATTTATTCAACTCTGGGTCGAGAAACTTCCGATCTACGGCGAAAGCCTCGAAAGCGTGTCAGAGCGAGATCAGCCGGTGCGGCAACAGAAATAGGCTTCAAAAGTGCCATCAATGCACATCCTCATCATCATCATATCAGCCGAAAGACGTCCACTGCCGCATATAAGCCTCCCCCAAAGAGTGCAACAATGACCGGTCCCGCGCCACCTGCATCCAGCTGACCCCCGGGACCTTTTCCAGGTCATCAGTCCACCTGGGCGTGGGCTGCGCCTTCCGGTACGTGGTCGCCACTCGACAAATTTTCCGCCCCAAGGAGGATTCAAGGAAAGGGGGAATTTTGCGCAAATGGAAAGCCAATTTGTGAAAGTTAATTACATAGGTTTCTTAAAAAATCACGCCGTTAGTTAGCCTGTGAATGTCAAATAACGTTTTGTATGGAAATCGAACCACCTTAAGAGATTCCACAGCTTCGCAGCGCGCACCGTAAAAGATATGTGCGGGTCTTAATAGGCGGCACGGCACCGCAAGGGTAAGGTTAGCATTGAACAGCACGTTATATAGTAACGACAGGATATGCGCGTCTCTGCGCCGGCGAATCGGCAGCCACCGAAGCTGGGAACGGAAGTCGGAGACGTGATCATACTTGCGGAGACCATATACATATCTGATGCATACATTTTGCAAGCGCTCCAGGTTACCAAGCAGCTCCTCCTTAAGATCAAGAAACGCAATTCAGAGTTGAGGAGAGGAAGCAAAAGAGACTGAGCAAGAGTCAACTTGATACAAAGCGGAAGGAAATTCTGCAGACGCCTTATGGCCGGTTCCAATAATCAATCCACCGATAGTTTTCCTTACCGGCAGTTACATTTTGCCAGATTACCCGTAGAAAATGTGTCAAAATGTAACTGTTGGTAAGGAAAACTATCGGTGTATTGATTATTGGAACCGGCCATTAGTGAATGGAGTGATCCAATATTTTTTTGGCTCACCTCTGCTGTATGGGGTGACTAAGAAAGCGTCTGGTCCATGGTGAAATAATATTGTCTACGACCAGTACATTGAACCTTCTTGTATATACTCACACGTATATAAAATTCTGTCCGTTTACATATTTTTTCATATGAGTACTTACTCATTAGTAATACGTCCGCTAGATTGTAATTGATTTTTATATCGCGTGCCTCTATTCGAATTCACAATCAAGCGTGAAATTAACGAAATTTCTAGAAAATAGTACCTTTACGTTGCTTTTACTAGTATTCTACGAATTGAAACGAACACAAGATTTAATTTATAAGTAACTTCGGCAACAACCTTTAAATAAACGCTTACTGAATTCATACTAAGTATTTTTTTTCGAAGTACGTACATTCTAGAAAAACGATTCGGAAATAAATCATAATTATATAGTCCTCCTCATCGATTTCGATGACGGCGACCCTAGCAATTACGGATTTGCCCTATTGTGAGCTCTGATGTGGCTGGCTGGCCAAACTTACTCTTAATAACCCTATTACATAGAAGACAGTAGAGCTGGCCAGTTGTGTTATAGGTGGACACTTAGGAAGGTTTAGGCCTCTCCTTACATATAAAAATGCCTTATTAAAGCGTTGGGCGGAACATTTCAGCGATGTTTTGAATCCCACAGCGCTCAGTGCAAATCTATCTTACATAAACTCGCTCGAACAACTATACAATTCCGTCAAACTCTAGACGAGCCACCGACCTTCGAAGAGTTTGTTGGGACAATTAAGCTTCTTAAGAACTCAAAGACACCTGGAATGGACCAACTTCCAGCCGAAATATACAGTTACAGTGGGAAAAACATTGTTAACAGGCTGTACCATCTTGCCTTAAAAGTGTGGAATACTGAAGAGGTGCCTCAAAAGTGGAGGGACGTGGTAATTTGTAAGCTGTACAAAGGGAAGGGAGATGTCTCGGATTGCAGCTCCAACCGAGGAATATCGCTCCTCTCTAGCGCCGGTAAAATTCTTGCACACAATCAAATCATACTTATATGAACTTTGTAAAAATAATAGATTTTCATATAACATTTTAATAACCATTCACAACCACTTTGCAGGTATGTAAAATTATAACATTTCATTTTGGCTTGATTCATGGCACAGTTAAATTTTCACAACATTCACATTCATCTTGGTATAGTATTATTACATTTAGACCAATTTCAAAATGATAATTTCTAACTGACGATCCATCTTTGGCGACATTGATCGTTTGCATTGTAAATACTATCGACAACACAGCTAAGTGACTATCCGTGCACTTTATGCGCATTGTAATAAGGTTCTATATAAATACAGGTGGTCAGTTAACTGTGTTGGCGTTTGTACTACTACTGCACGTCTATCATGAGACGGCCGCGACATACTCTCGATTTTTCTCGCACTACACCTCTTGTTCTAATAGTGTTCTAATACGAAAAAGACGGATAGTGCGAGAAAAATCGAGAGTATGTCGCGGCCGTCGCATAATACACGTGCTGCAGACAGTTCATTTATTTCGCCACCATAAAAAAAGGTGAAATGCCACCTCCACAGAGGTGACCGTTACAAGACATAAAAATAACAAGGCAGTGGGTGGGTTAAAAATCAATAGCGCGTCCTTGGTCGTGTCATGAAATATGTACCCACGTGGTTCATGGGCGGGCCATTAGTGGTGTTTACCAAGATATTAGGTAGCGTTGGGTTGACACGGGACTTATGCAGTACTACTGTTTCCTTTCCGTCAAATCTGTGCAATTGCCGCACCGCGTGCGGAAAATCCCACTTCCTGCACGGCTATCGAAAGCCGGCGCGCGAGCTCTCGATTTTTCTCGCACTATCCGTCTCTCTCTTATTAGAACACTTAGAACAAGAGGTATAAAGAAAAAATCGAGAGTATGTCGCGGCCGTCGCTTAGGAGCCTATGGATTGTCGCATCGACGCTGGTGGTTGTATAGTCCTATAGCAGCGCGCCATTTCTTGCCACATCGATTGCAGCCCCCTTAGCACACTAGGTTTTATGTCCGACGTAAAGCATTCGTCCCTCTTGCACTCGCATATTTGCCAGAATGGGACGAATGCTTTATGTCCGACATAAAACTTAGCGTACTAGCCCCCCAGGAGGTGATTAAGCACGGCGTAGTCTACTTGTATTCTATTGGTCCCCGAGCCAGTCTTCGTCGTGTTTTGTTGACCAGACTTTAATGTCGTGGCACCATTTATTGTTAAGTTGTTTTTTCCAGCCTTCTATCTTAATTCCGAAACTGATCATATCTCGCTTGAATCTTAAGACTGAACACCCAACAGGTATTTTTGGGCAATTTTACGGAAAGTTGTACCACTCGACTTTTTTTAAAATTTTGATATAATCGTGTTTTTTCTACTCAGAATCGAGAGCACTTTCGAACCTAATAGGAGAAAAAAAGTGTCCCAAGATTTTTTATTCCATTCCGTTACCGTTTCCATACTAAGCTTTGTATGGTGGTAACGGAACGGAAACCCGAAAATTATATGTAACATTTTGGACAGTTTTTTTCTCCTATTAGGTTCGAAAGTGCTCTCGATTCTGAGTAAAAAAAAAACCCGATTATATCAAAATTAAAAAAAAAGTCGAGTGTACAACTTTCCGTAAAATGGCCCTTTTACGTCTGCTATCTGCCCCAGTATATACTCGTAACTAGACGAAAGAAGACGTGCTATGTGGTAGAAAGTGATGCCATACTATTAGTTTTTCGGTGGTCTAACATCGCTTTTGTTAAACAGAGCACCTCATGTACGCGAGTTTGAGCATATTAATAGTACTAATGTGGAATTATTATACATACAATAATAATAATTCTCGAAACCTAAATATAAAAATTCTCATTTGTATGACAACATATCTGCTACTGTAAATACTATAATGTTATGTAATCTGTGCTAGCTATATAGAATTTATTAAACTCTCACGCATAATGTGTACCAAAATAAACACCTATGTTTATTCAATATGCCGATCCGTTTTTTTTAATCTTGTCATAACATACGTCATTGATTGGAAGATTAGCGACCGCGTGGGTGCACCACATCTTTTCTGATTGGACGTGGTCGGATAGCCCTGCGGACGCATTCATGTAGACTCTAATTTATTATAACTCCAAAAGAAAGAAGGCAAAACAATATGCCTAACGGCGAAAATCCCATTCAAATATCTCAAAAAATTACGAAGATACAACCGTTTTAATATTGCTTGATAGAGAAAAGCGCTTGAGACCCGTGGCATCGCGGGCCTCGAGCGTCATAGTTAGATGACAATCGTTTCATGTGAAGGTGCGTTATGCGGAAAAGGGACAAAGTATACCCCCCTCTTAAAACTTTGAACACTTATAACTTTGCGATTATTTAATCCCCTGCTTCACTTTTTTCTCCATTTGACAATATTTTTAATCCAACATTATTGGTTATTTTAATTGGTGTCAAGTCAACACCTCTATTGGCTTGGCGCCGTGCCGTGGTATGTTCCATCATTAAATGATGGTCTTACGGGTGCACGGCTATTTAAAAAAAAAAGTGCGGGTTGTCAGCACTGCCTGTACTATTTTTCAATAGGCGTGCACCCGCTCAAATCAGCGAAGGGCCTTTCGGCTGGTTGGAGCGGTCATGACATGAATGGCCGGGTTTAAGCATTTCCATTTTAATAATTTTTGAATCGCACGTACTCGTAATACTGATCATCCTCCTAGCGCTATTCCCGGTTGTGCCCTAAAGGAACCCGGGGTCCGCTTTGACACCTAACCCCAAGATTTGGCATAGGCGCTAGTTTTACAAAAGTGACTGCCATCTGACCTCCCAACCCAGAGGGAAAACTAGACCATATTTGGATTAGACCGGTTTCCTCACGATGGTTTTCGGTGTTCACGTAATACTAATTCGGTAAAAAAAATCAGATACAGAGATTTAGCTAACAAAGAGTATAAATATGCATTACAGTCTGGTTTTCAGACCATTGTTCAGTTCGTATGGAATAACATTATTCCGACAAGGTCAAATATAATCGCTTATCACTTATCAGCAGTGCACTGTACTGAGTCTATAATTAACCTACCACATTATACAAACCTGTTATACTACTTATTGAACAAGGTATCCTACTAATCCTATAAATATGAAAGTTTGGATGATTGTAACTCAATCTCGCACAAACAGCTGAACAAATTTTGATGAAATTGGGCATGGAGATTACGGCCGTACCTATTCATAAACGTTCTACAAGCCTGTTTTAACTAAAATGCCGTTAAAATTAGTTTGTCCTTATCTGTCACTTTGACATTTGTGTTCGTAAGAAAGGGACAAAGCACATTTTATTTAGCAGAGGCATGTTAATCCTACTAATATTATAAATGCGAAAGTTTAGATGTTTGGATGTTTGTTACTCAATCACGCTTCAACGGCTGAACCGATTTGAATGAAATTTTGCACGAAGATAGTTTATAGCCTGGATTAAAATATAGGATAGTTTTTATCCCGGGTCCACGCGGACGAAGTCGCGGGCGGAAGCTGGTTATGAATAAGGGGGTTAGTTTATAACTGGATTATTATTTATTTATTCATTAAGAGCCTTAAGTGTCCCACTGCTGGGCAAAGGCCTGCCTCCTTTTCTTCCACATATCCCTGTCCTGGGCAGACTCCCACCAGTCTTGGTCAAGGATAACTTGGATTATAACAGGATACTCGGACAGGGGACGCGGCAGATCTAGTTGGCGATGGCGGGGTGAGTTCGACTCCTTTTTAAAGGACTGGCCAGATCAAGCTAAAAGCCGCGAGCCGTGGAAGAAGAGGGGGGGAGGACTTTGCCCAGCAGTCGGACCAATCAGGCTCTAAATAATAATAATAACAGGATAATAGTTTTCCCGAAATCATCCCCCAAACAGACGAAATTCGGGATGGAAGAAGCCAACAATGTATGTCTGTTACTTTTTATAAACCGCAAACCCGATTTAGATAAAATTTGGTATGTTTAATGTCAAATAAACCCCATTTGACATTAAACAGAAAAAAAACGTTAAATCACAGATCTTGATTACAACTAAATACATATACTCTTCTGCCAAACACAGAGTGGTTCATTGCCAGACGAGGCTCCTTTACGTTTATGTAAGCTAGGTAGGTTGATATATTATGTAAATAAAACTTATCTTCTTTCTTAAAAAATATTCATTCGAGTTAAATATTCATGTGCCAAGATTATTTTCTATCCCATAAAAAAATATTACATGTAAAAAAGAGGCCAAGTCTCGAAAGTCTTCCACCGTAAAAAGTTGTGAGGTATTTCGTAGTACCAAGTCTCAGGCATTCTTATTCTTCTTTATTTGCTAGCTAAATAAAATTCTGCAACTTGGCAATCACACATCTTTACTGCATTTATGGATTTTTGCATACCTAAAACTATGTAGTAACTATTGTGTGATTGCCAAGTCACAAAATTTTATTTAGCCAGCAAATAAAGAAAAATAAGAATGCCTGAGACTTGGTACTACGAAATATCTCACAACTTTTTACGGTGGAAGACTTTCGAGTCTTGGCCTCTTTTTTACATGGAATGTTTTTTATGGGATCTCACTTCTTTTTGTAGGTTATTGTGTTATCAATATCCTATTTTTAATTTTTTGTCCCATTCACTGCAAATATAACTTTGTAATCCTATATGTTTATATGTGATTACAAAGTTATTTGCGCAGTTGGTGTATCTAGAAAACTGGAGTGAAATTGCATTTTTTTTGTCTTGATTTATTTATACACTAAACACTAATTGTATTCTACATTTGAAGCTTCTATATCTGCTAGAAGTGCCTTAGACTTTTGATGATCGGTGAGTCAGTGACTGATAAAATTAAGAAAATTTGACTAGTTATAATTTTTAAACCACTGTTTCAAATTGGATGAAATAAGAAATATATCGTGGTTATACAATGCGTGCTTGGTTACTGAAAATTCAGGCTTCTAGTTTTATCCACAACGAAGTTATAGGGGGGTCGAAAATGGCCTGAACTGCTTCGAGAAAAGGATGGTACGGCCGTGCCGCTCGCTGTTTTGCTCGACTTGGCGGGGGCACTGCCGTGCCCCCAGATTGGTTCGAGAGAATCAACTGAATTCAAGATGAATTCAGTTTCATGCAACATATGTCGGCAGTCGTCCTAATTAATTCTCCTGCTTGCGAAACTGACGATGCATGCATGAATATTTGTTTCTGAGTCTTGGATGTTTTCTATGTTTTGTATGTAAGTAATAAATCTATTAAATATATCGTCGACTACTACCCACAACACAAACCTTGGCCTACGAGGCTAGTGCCTTCGATTGGTGTGAGTAAAATATATAAATATATTTATTATTTAAAATTCTTAATTTAAGTTTTCATCTTCTGCGTGCCTAAACGTATGGAAGTTAAACGCGAGAGAAAAAGGCCGTACCTGAATTCATTTCCCTTAACATTTACTTACGGTTAACCATCGCTGCCCCTTGCACCGTAAGAGTCATTTTACACCTTTACCTCCGCCGCCATTTGCCTGATTGCTGTTTGTTTATTAAGTCTCCAGTCTGCCGTGTCATTTATTTTCATTTAAATCTACACGGCACTACAGAAATAGGGAAAAAACCTTTTCACAACTCCTATTCAGAAAAGTCGTTGTTGCCTTTAAATGAGGGATCAAAGGCGTACTTTTCTACCCCCGTTTTATTAAAAATTTCGTCAAGGTGTGAAAATGTGCCACTCGGTAGCAAAATTATTTCCGTTTGACAGTAACACTTGAATGACTTGAATCCCTCTTTCAGCACAAGATCCTACTTTAGAATATTTTAGGTGTACAAACGACAACACTGTTAACTGACCATCCTGTGTTTATATAGAACCTTATTACAGTGCACTTAAGGTGCACCGATGGTCAGTTAGCTGTGTTGCCGATAGTACTACGCTTCTTGCAGGATTCAACATTCATTCATAAATATATATTTTTTCTCCCTTAAGATACAATCTACTATTGTACAGACCCAGATGACATTAAATCATTAATTGATGGCATAAAGGCTTTGACAGGAAGAAACAATTCCCACTTCATTTGTATAACTACATAATTATTTTTAAATTTTCCAATGAGTTTTGGGTGACCGTATATTTCATATCATTATAGGTATGCCTATATAAAATAGCGGACAGTCATTATTGCTAAGGTCAGAGAGTAAAATGCCTTGCCAGACTGCATGTAGTTGAATGACCTCTATTGACGTTTATATAGGTTGCTTTTTTCGTTGTCAATGAAAACATGTTCTTGTTACTATCTGGGTAGCCCCGTTTCCGTATCCGGATTGCGGATATTTCGGAAGGTTTTTTTTTAATTTGATAGGTAGTCTTGCGGTTTGGCAATGTTTGGCTCTTTAGCTGTCAAGTTCAACACAGGAGGCAATATTATTATACAATATTTATGCCTCAATAAAATTACACAACAGTACAGAATACAATCGGTACATGTAGAGGCAGAGAACAGGCGGTCTCATCGCTAAAGAGTGATCTCTGCCGGACAACCTCAGGGTAACTCACTTCAGTTATTAAGTACTAGCTTCCGCCCGCGACTTCGTCCGCTTGGACCCGGGATAAAAGTAAGTAGTGAGTAACAAAAATCTAAAAATCCAAACTTTTGCATTTATATTTAAGATGCTAAAGGATTATACTAGGATGCTAATAAACCTTATACTTCAACATATTCTAATGCCGACCAGTATCTAATTTGAACTAAGTAGTTAGTAATAATTGCTTAAAAATGCAGCTAACCACCGTATGAAAACTAGGTAAGTGACATTCGCAACGGTAATTAAATAACGACACTAACTGTAGTCATAAGTTACCTTACTGCACTAGTACCGAGAATTTGATGTGATGATGTTAGTTTTAACTATGCAAGTGCATTTGCATTTAGATGCCGTCTGCATAATTATGCAATTATGCATGTTTATTGACAGAAAATGGAGCCAGCTCAGCTCTAAGTAATGAATTCATAGCGTTTATATATGTGCTGATGTTGCGTATTTTCGCATTCGCTTTAAGTAGGTTTTTTTCCGTTTCTTTTGTTTTCAATGTTATTTAATAAATGACAAGATTATGCGTAACTGATGCCAACATACAATAGTACATTGCTCACCTAGGGCTGTAAAACAAGGAATGTCTTCAGATCGCAGGTATGACGCCCGAGCCGAAGGCTAGGGTAATAAATATGCGTTATAATAATAAAAATAGGGGACAATTTTACACAAATCGAACTAGCGCCATAAACAAGCTCAATAAGGCTTGTGTTATGGGTACTAGACACGATATATTTAATAGTAATAAATGCTTAAATAAATAGAAAACATCCAAGACGCAGAAACCAATATTCCTGCTCATCGCAGAAATATTTGTCCTTACCGGGATTCGAACCCAGGACCTTCAGCTTCGTAGGACGCGTTTACCCACTGAGCTAACAGGTTGTCAAATAATACGTATACAAGCTTCTGCCCGCGACTCCGTCCACGTGGAACTCGTTTATATCGTAGCTCCATACAATCTTTCACCCCCTTAGGGTTTTTTGTATTCTGATAAGGAATGTTTTCATAGTTTTAATATTGTACCTCAAAAAATTAGTTTCCCCCGTACAAACCAATTTAACCCGCTTCGGGGTGGGTTTTCCAAAACCCTAAAATTACTTATCTTGTATTGTATGTAGTAAGGATACCTTATACACAAAGTTTCAAGTCTCTCACTTAAAATTTTACTCCATCCTCATACAAACTTTCAACCCCTTTTTTACCCCCTTGAGGGTGGAATTTTCAAAAATCCCTTCTTAGTGGCTACTTAAGTTATATAAGCTACCTATTGTGAAAAAAATCAGCTGTCTAGGCTCAACTGTTTGGGCGGGCGATGATTTAAGTCAGTCAGTCAGGACTTACTTTTATATATAAAGATATTGTTGTATATAATTAATACTAGCTTCTGCCCGCGACTCCTTCCACGTCGGACTCGTTTATGTCGTAGCTCCATACAAACTATCACCCCTCATTTCACCCCCTTAGGGGGATAAAAACTATCCTGTTTTTCCCCGGTTGCAAACTATCCCTATACCAAACTTCATCAAGCGGTTTAATCGTGATGAGGTAACAGACAGACACACTTTTGCATAATATTAATATGGAATGGATACGAGTTCGATTTTAGCACGGCGCTACCCCATTCGAATTGTTGGCCGTCGTAAATGCCTGCACCTCCGATTTGTAGGAATAGTTCTGACTAGAATTTCATTGGCATGTTAATGATTTCGCTGTGAGCAGTTCAAATTAGTACCGCCGCAGCATACTAATGTGTTGCTAATGTGCATAGTCAATGTGCACGATCACGCCGTAACCAGATTACTTTCAATTAATACATCATAGCAAACGAATTCCGTGTCTGGTTTGAAATTTTTGCTAATTTTAGATACACCGAGTTTGTTTTAATACCGCGTCGGTGGTAAACTACCGCGTTCTTTATACGATGATATTCTTAAGATTTTATCTTTACTATTTACTTATTACTTTGTTTGTTTGTCTTATTATGTATCTTCTAAGATCAGTAATGATGTAATAATTAGGGGGGGTGAATCCTGTTTCCACCGTGATACAGTTTAATACTAGTACGGGGAGCAGAAGACGCTTACTCGATAATTTGTTACTTTTATTTAAAAACCAATGTAAAAATGTGACTCCTTAAGTCCCTTTGATGTAATCATAACATGTAAGCAGCGTTGTAACATTAATTAAAGGCCCATTTACATGGTGCGAGTTTCTCGCCCATTTTGGGGCGAGAAATCGTTTGATATTATCGTGTGCAATTATCGCCAGGTGAGTATCGTATAAAAACGGTTACATTCATGTGAGAAACAAAAACTCTTGTACGATTATGTCATACGATACTCGTTCGGAAATTATCGCCAGCGAAATAGTTTACACGAAGAGCTGCATTCTAGGGAGATATTTGCCTACGATATCTCGACTCGTCTGAACTCGTTCTCTTATGACATTTTTTCACGTACATGCGAGTATCGCACGAATCGGTGAGAACCGATTTCAATACAAGTATTACCAGTCATTTTACGTGATTCGTTGCTAACCATTAACACTATACTGGCAATATTCGTAGTTATATTTCTTGTTTCTCATAATATTTTTAATTTTAATATAATATAAGTTGCATTTATTTTAATGTTATCTCCAATTTTGTACGGGCGGCTATAGCTTCCCGCATGCTTGTGTCTTTTTTTTGTATTGAAGGACCAACCTTATCAAGTAGGTAGGCAAATTGGGCTTTTGTGACACGAAACATGGTTTTGAAAGTGCCCTCATCTTCAATTTGCAATTCGCGACATAACGTATTAGATGCCCCTAAAGTAGATCTCCTTTGTATCCATTTTTTTACCCAAACAAGTTTTTTTTTTTTTTCATTAATAGTACCTAATTCCGGTTTTAAAAGTGCCGACACATTCAAAACAGCCTCTCGCAATGCACTCATGATGGCGACTGAATAGCAGATTAACTCGCAATACGATTCTTGCATTGAAATTTTGTTTACACGGAGACCTCCAACGATCAAAGGCGAGGCGATTATAGCTCCTTCTAGTGCGATATCGCATGTATAGTTTACACGATAACATTTTTTTTTCGTGCTACGATAATTGTACGATCGAGGCGAGAAACTCGCACCATCTAAATGGGCCTTTACTCAATAAAGTTATTTTTATTTTTCTTTTTTTATTTTCTTTTTGTTACTTAAGGTGTTATTCCGTGTATCGCGGCCTATCGCAGCCGCGCGCGATCGATTGCGTGCGACTGACGCGCGCGGCTGTTGCAGTGTATGAAAATGCATGGCGCCGTTTCACTGACTATTGTTGCATGCCGCGCGCGTCAGTCGCGGCTGCTATCACCCGCTATGCACGGATTTACACCTTTACCTACTATTACTATTCATGAAATTATAAAGTTGTGGAAACATTCCTTGCCCAAAATCCAAATAAGCGCGCTGCAATAGATAATATTCCTATGTAAAATACATATTAGGTGTCAAACTGACAGAAATCGAACAAGCCCCATAAATAAGGTATGTAAGTTTGTAAGATCTAAATATTTTAAAGAGCATAACAATATATAAGTGTGAAAGAAATTGATATACTATTTATTTATTTTTCTCAAACATGCAATGAAATATTGACGTTGTGTTCTTCATAATAGGCTTCGAAGTGTCACGTTTCGGGCGCAGCGAGACGAGAGACCCGTAATGGCATTTCATACAAAATTGGAGGCCTAGGCCGGCAAGATGGTCTTTTATAATTTCCATTCCACAATTTGTGGCACAGGATCACGGCGTTCAGCCATTAAAATTAAAGTTTGATTTCTTGGGGTTTTTTTAATTTATTTCATTGCATGTTTGAGAAAGGTACTATGCATACGTCAGCGTGAAAAGGAGTTGCCAGCCTCATAACTATCCGACTTCGCTACGCTCGGCCGTCTATATGTACTCGGCCGGCAACCCCTTACTTCCCAGCCTCTGTAGTAATGTACTATTACCAATCATATTGGAAGATAAGTATAACAGAGAGCGCAACAGAGGTGTACCCTTCCTACACTTCGTGGGCTTGCGCGCGGCGAGCGTTTGATAAGCGTACAGAAGGGGGGGGTTAGACTTCAGTACGCCTAGCGTTATTCCCGGTTGTGCCCTAAAGGAGCCCATGTTCCGCTTTGACATCTAATCCACAGGATTTGGTATAGGCACTCGTTTTACGAAAGCTAATGCCATCTGACCTTCCAATCCAGAGGGAAAAATAGAGATACGCCTCTAATTTTATTAAATACTAGCTGCCGCCCGCAACTTCGTCTGCGTGGGCCCGGGATAAAAACTAACCTATATTTTAATCCAGGCTATAAACTATCTTCGTGCAAAATGTCATCCAAATCGGTTAAGCCGTTTAGGCGTGATTGAGTAACAAACATCCAAACATGATGATGATGATGAGAAAGGGGTGGCGAAATTCTAACCCGACACCACACGAGCAGGCTATAAATATCTTAGTGCAAAATGTCATCCAAATCGATTGAGCCGTTTAAGCGTGATTGAGTAACAAACATCCAAACATCCAAACTTTCGCATTTATAATATACCATTCGCATTTATATATATTTAGACGACCGGTTAGCCTAGTGGGTAGTGACGCTGCCTACGAAGCTGAAGGTCCTGGGTTCGAATCCCGGTAAGGGCAAATATTTGTGTGATGAGCATAAATATTTGTTTCTGAGTCATGGATGTTTTTCTATGTATTTAAGTATTTATATCTATTATATATATCGTCGTCTAGTACCCATAACACAAGCCTTACTGAGCTTACTATGGGACTAGGTCGATTTGTGTAAGATTGTCCCTTTAATAAGTATGAATATTAGTAGGATGTTTGATTAGGCTACAGTATGCGATCACGGTAATATTTTTCTTTGCATTTGTTTTCTGTATATATATATATATAATTTGCCTGAGCCACTTTTTCGTGTATCAAAGCCATTTTTCAGTAGTTACTGTCCGGCATAACGAGTTACGTGTCGGCACGGCTTCCGTCCGCTGTTTACTTTCAACACGTGGGAGCGGTTCCGAGTTTCGGTACAACACTTTATTGCGGATGCTTGGAAAATGGGAGAAAAACAGCGTGGTTTTAGCGAGTACAAACGCCAGCACAGTTAACTGACCATCATGTATTTATATTGAACCTTATTACAGTGCACATAAAGTGCACGGATGGTCAGTTAACTGTGTTAGCGATGGTACTTACCTACAGGTAAAGATTCAAAGATGCGTATACGATTGCCTAAAAATATTCTCTATAGACAAAGGGAACTAGTTTATATCGTAGCTCCATACAAACTTTATCCCCCATTTGACCTCCTTAAAGGATGATTTTCGGGATAAAATAAAAACGGGATTGAACTTCTCGAGACCAAATTACATCCAAATCGGTTCAGAGGTTTAAGCGTGAAGAGATAACAGACAGACAGACAGACACACTTTCGTATTTATAATATTAGTATGGATAGTTGGAAACTGGAGAAAAACAACGTTGCTTTGCGAGTACAGGTAAAAAATCTAATGTGGATTGCAATTGCGGTGAATTGCAAATTCATAGACTATGACGCCAATTAAATGGCACGACTGACATATCATTGTCATCGTGTCATGTCAAGGTGAACGACGGATGCTTTAGAACTTTACTAGCTTCTGCCCGCGACTTCGTCTGCGTGGAACTCGTTTATTCGTAGCTCCATACAAACTTTCACCCCCTTACGGAATGATTTCCGGGATAAAAGTTATCCTCTGTCCCCGGAACTCATACTATATCTATACCAAATTTCCAAATCGGTTCAGCGGTTTAAGCGTGAAGTCAGAGGTAACAGACAAACAAAGAGACACACTTTCGCATTTATAATATACGCGATTATGCTAACTGAAGCAATTCGACGTTATTATTCCTCCTTCTATAGCTTAATTCCCGATTGTGCCCAAGGGAGGTCGGCTTTCACACCTAAACACAAGATTTGGCATGGGCACTAGTTTTGCGAAAGCGTCTGACCGGTTAGAACCCAGAGGGAAAACTATAATACCTGATTCCTCACGATATTTTCCTTCACCGAAAAGCAAACGGTAAACATTCCGTACATAAGTTCCGAAAAACTCATTGGTATGACCAGGGCTTGATTTACCCAGAGGCTAATAAGGCTAGCTAGAGCCTGGGCGCAAGGACCAAGCAAGGTCGGGGCGGGGGGCGCGGCACTGAGGTGAGACTTACTTACATTTCATAGTTAGCCTGGGGCGGTCAGAACTCTAAATCAGGCTCTAAGCCGGGATTTCCTTACTAAAAGTTAGTGGTGTCGTGGCTTTGTATATTTATACTTTATTATTATTTTATTTGACGACCGCTTTAGCCTAGTTGGTAGTGACCCTGCCTACGAAGCAAGAGGTCCTGGGTTCGAATCTCGGTAAGGGCATTTATTTGTGTGATGAGCACGAATACATGTTCCTGAGTCATGGGTGTTTTCTATGTATTTAAGTATTTATTTATCTATATAAGTATGTTTATCGTCGTCTGGTACCCATAGTACAAGCTTTGCTTAGTTTGGGACTAGGTCGATTTGTGTAAGATTGTCCCCTAATATTTATTTATTTATTATTTATTTATATTAAAATGAGAGATTGCGTAAACTAGGTATATATATAATTGTTATAGAATTATTTTATGTGTTGTATGTGCTTATACTGTGCATAGTAATAAAAATATCATGGTGGTCCTGCTGGGAAGATGCTCCCCACCACGACCACAAAGAAATATGATTTACAGTGAAACTGTTGATCTAGATTTTTTTTATTGGTTATAGAATTATATAGATTTCTTTCCGTATATTGGACGAAAACTAAGGTGGTCCTGCCAGTGAGCATCACGTGATTCGAACCCACGACCGCCGCTTGCCAGCCACATGCCAGAACTTTATTATAAAGTGTGTTAATTTACAACGCGACAAATGAAAAGGAATTGCTGTGTCTTTCAAAATGCTATTCCCGCCCGCCCAATATCACGTGTGGACTCTACAGTCAAACAAATTGTTTATTCAAATTGGATATTCCATTGTGTTTAGTTTCGCAGTGTATTCAGCCTAGTCATGGGCATGAAATTTTCATATTATATCTATAAGACTCGACTAAGAGAGAGTCGACTAAGGCAGAGAAGACAGGGTTGAAGTGTGTTGTGGGCGATGGGCTAGCAACCTGTCACTACGATATCACATTTTATCGATCGATTATACCCACATTGATGCTAAAAGTGGCACTGGAACACAAGTTTCATGTGCTCTGCCTACCCCTTTTAGGGATAAAGATGTGAATGTATGTATGTATGTATGTATATGTATAAGAGCATAGAGCAATTGGAGATGGATATAAAGATATAAGAACATAGACAATCAGAAGTATCACAACTATACTACAAGAGCGTAATGACACTCAATGCGTGATGAGATAATAGTGTGGGTTTTGTCATACCTATTGCTTACATACTTACGCGTACGACAAACTTAAGGCTGTGCATTGGAAATTATCGCGTGCTTTGAAACGCCGTTCTGACTAGATTAAGAAACAATAAGGTCTGATTTTCAGATATATGATTCTTGACTATATGATTGTTTATCTGATTTTATCGATACTTGATTGCTTAAAATTTCCTCGATAGAAAAAAAATCCAAAGTTGTGTTTGTATTTTCCTTTTTTTACTCAGCCTACTCAAACGATACATTATTTTACGACACAATCAAGTTAATACTATGGTATTTTACTCCATCTAAAATCTCACTTTATGAAATTTAAATAAAATGTCACTAAGTTAGGTATTTATCGAAATTTGGCCAAAAAACCCATTCCCGAAGAGTGACATCTCTTTTCCTCGTGCGCGGAAGGCATAAGCGTATTTCTGTCTAGGGGCGTGTTCTACTCAAATCAAGGCATTCCGTTTAATAAAGCGATCGGAATGCGTAGTGGGAAAGCCTGGGGGACATCCGGGGATACCTCCAGCACGACCGACTGACGTTTTGACACTGAAATATTTTTAAGAGGCAGTTTCAAACGAATCTGGGATGTGACTGGAATCCATATACTGAGAGTTTTATCGCTGGTTCAACAGACCTAGGCCTGACCTGAGACGGCCGACTCTGACGTGGAATAGTTAACTCACCCTGAGGCGCAGCGACGTATCTCTCGCTCCGCAACGTTGCCAGCTCGCTGACGAGGGGCCGGATCTCGCTCGCTTCGCTGAGAAGGCACACTTGGTCAACGGGTATATCCTCTATCGTAATACCCTTGTTCGATGCGTCGAAGAGGAATCCCAGCTTTTGGCTGCAACAATGGAGAAAGTAGTTGGTTATAGCGGGTTATCTACACTCGAATTAGAGGGAGATTTCCGCGTATAGAAGAGGCATCGCGTCTAAAATAAAGATAGGCAAGCCGAAGCTAATTTAAATTACTTTTTTAGGGTTTTTTTTTAATACTATAGGAGACAAACGAGCAGTCGAATCACCTGATGGCTGATGGTTTCGAAGTCAAAATGGCAAAAACGGAACCCTGTTTTCCTTTGAGAGCCGCATGATAAATAGGAACACAGGGTAGAACCGAGTTATGTGCCACGCCACCGTGTACCTATGTATAACGGCCAGTGCACCAGTATAATAACGATATCAATTAATGAATAGACAGGTACCTAAATAAGTCGATGTTTAAGATATTTACGTCACATTTTGCTATATAAAATGGCAATGGCCGCTGGGCGAAAATAAAATCCCACTTTACTGGCCAGGGGAAGACGAAAAACACAAAAAAAGACCGGGTGTGCCGGCAGAAGTGAGAACTCAATGACATTGTAACAGTTTTTCGATCAGGTCACGTGTCCGTCTTACGGTCACGTGACCTGTCTCGAATCTCACGTCTTACGAATCTTACGGTCACGTGACGAGTTTAATATATTTTTTCCCTATCACAAAAAGTGCACAGCGCCGCTAAAGAAGTTTTCACTTCAAAAATGTGTACTCACTAAGGGGCGGTAATAATTTAATGAAAGCCTCAGAAAGCATATTTATCGCCCTTACCTTACCTTTGGCTCTGACGTCAAATACCTGCGATCAGAGATATTCTTTATTTTGCCGCTCTAGGTGAGTAATGTACTATTTTGAGCGCGTTATAAGCGAACATATTTTTGCATAGCTTTATGGGTCATTCTTATTTTGGTGCACATAAATCACGTAAATTGGATGACATTACCGTGGGTGTTACCAATGACATCACTCTTTCAATACATTTTCAATAACGCTTATGTTATGATGGATTAGTTAAAGGTATATTCAGAGTTGAAAAAGTCGTCTGTTCTGTAGAGAATCAGCCTATGTGATTGAATTTAGATGAAATTAGGTTTTTGTCACACATAATTTTGTGTAAGCACAATTAAAAAATTAGTTTTCAACCACTGGAAAGAAGCGAACCTGAACATGTATATGTACGAGCCATATACATAAACTCGTCCCAGGGGCACATAAAATTTAATTTCTGAATTTTCATTGGGCTGTCAAATGCGTTTATTAATTATTCGAGGCTTTGTTTCGAATCATTTTCGTGGTCACATTTTTGTAGAAGTGGCTGCAGATTTCGATTTAGTTTCTGGTTAGGTATCTAAGTTCACCGGATATCTAACAAATATCCGAATACGGCTTCAAAATCTACGCCCAATTCTTCAAAAACATGTCCACGAAAGTGAGTCGGAGTTGTTGAAACCCTCGAATAATGATCCAAAAACTATTTTGTGAATGCAATGGAAACGAGCCAAGTTATACGTAAATTCGATACAAAGCGAATTTCATTGCTCTTACTAATAGGAGTTTTGATACCAAGCTACTTGTATAGATTGCTAATATTTTTTCCGTCTGCCCGTTTTCGCTTGGTCAGAGCAGAGCACTTTAGCGCGGAATGATTTGCGGTTCTCTCAATAAAGCAAGGGTTCGGACCATTTAGCCGCCTGAAGACATTCGCCGAAGGTTATTTCGGGTAATTGAGGTCGTTTGTATCTGAATCTCTCTTTTATACCTATTTCAAAGCAGACTTTGTCTCAGCCGGTCCCTATATTAAAATCAGTTTTCATTTACTATGGTAGAAATGCCTATGCCAGTAATGGTGCAAGGTACAGTAGAAAGTTATAATAATTGCCAAAGATGGGATAGGGTATATTTATATTAACTTTCGATTGAATGTAAGGAACTGCTGTTATGTTATATTTTTTTCTCAACCATGTTCGAAATGTACACCTTATGATCGCGAAAATAGACTGCGAAACACAGCATTACGGGTGTCACGAATTCATATTTTCTAGAAATTCTAAAATGTCCGAGCATTTTTTTGAGAAAAACACTATACAAACCTCGACCGGAACTAGGGATTGCCTGCCTTGTATTACTATTCTATCCATCTCACACTTGGCAGGAAATCCCTTCCTCCCCGGCCTTTGTAGGTAGTAAAGTACTATTAATGATATGCATTAAATAAATGAAAATAACGACGCAATTCTAGACTCTTCATATTATCACCTTTCAACTAAATCAAAATCGGTTCACAAGTCTGACGCCCACGGTGTCAGAGAGATACAAACATACAATTTCAACTCCGTAAACGAATTAATTTGTCCAGTTTTTTTCAATATCCAAATAATGAATGAAGAGAGAAATGCATCCCTCGTATAAATTTAAGTAGAACTTTGACCAGCTTATCTATGATAAGATAATTTGTATAATAATAACATAAGCCTAGATAACACTTATGAATAATTATTATGACAAATGCAGGAAGCTAGCAAAACGGAACTGATATCGTTTATGGACGTCTCGGACCGCATTGTGGGTGCCCCATAATATAAGTCCCTACAACCGTTCGTGTGCTTAATATGCATAGTACAGGCTTCGGATGGATTATCCATTTATGGCTAGTCTACACATCACCGGAATTTGAGTACGAATTGACCTTATTCTTGTTCTACATAGGGTACAATTTGTTAAGAAAGTGACTGCGTTTTTGTTGAGGCGACGTTATAAAGAAACTCTATTATCATATATTTGTTACTTGCTCGTATTCTTGGTGAAATATACGGGGAAGTTGGGTTACTAAAATGTGGGGGCATTAAAAACGTTGACAGGTTTACATACCAACATGCCTCAAATACTGATCGAGCTGAAATTTGGCATGCATTCTTTAAGTTCGGTGACATATTATTATGACTTCACAGAGCTGGCCTGATAATGGAGATAGACGCTGGCCTTAGCAACTTATAAACTACACGAGATAAACCCGTGGTAATTAGGTTCATTGGACTATCAACGAGTACTTGTGTGTGCAAAAAGTACATACATACATTCACGCCTTCATTCCCAAAAGGGGTAAGCATAGCACATTAAACTTACGTTCCACCGCCACTTTTACCATAAATGTGGGTATAAAAGATAAAAAAAGTACAGTCGGCAATAAAAGTCTAATTATTTAAATCGACAAACAGTATTGTTAAGATAGTGTTCACGACATTTCGGTTCAGTTCTATTACAAGTAACTTTTAATTTTAATTTTAACTTTTCATTGTATTTTAATTTTGTTCATTTTGTAAATTTTTGTAAATGGGGTATTACCTGAATAAACAACAATTTTATTTTATTTATTTTTTATTTATTGACAGAAACCTATGATTATTGGACCCACGCTACCCCAATTTCCCAAGTAAAAGAGAGTACTTGTAATTCAATTAGTAATCAATACTTTGAATCGATTAGTGAACAATGGTAGTGGATTTGATAAAACGCTGTTGTGGCTTAGCTTCTATTGTTACAATTGATGCGTTGGCTGAAGCTACTATTGTTATCATTGTCAGCGATCTTTTGCTAAGCGGAACTTGGATTGATTAGCCTGAAACGAAAATCGTTTATTAATTTTATTATTTGAAAAAAGTCAAATCGGCTTCTTTTTATGAAACGTCAAAAACGCTCCGTTAGTATGGAATTTGTAAGGATTACTTGCTTGTGACGTCGCAATCAAACAACGTCCTTTTTGTTAGTTTTTATGAATTTAAAAATCTTAAAATAGCAAACATAAATGGAAGATTAATACTTTCCGAGTATTTTCGTAATGTTTATCTGGTGCTAATGAAACAACAATTAATTTTCACTGTTGTCAAATACCCTATTACGATGTTGCAATGGGCCGCGATTTCGTAATTAAGGCGTGAATAGAATATACATACGTCACGTCAAATCACGTTTGTGTACTTTTTACTTTTTTTTGCGTAACGACTTCTGATACTGACTGACCTACCAGCAATTTGCGCTTCGAACTAACGATTCGAGTCTAATTTACCTACATCACATCAGTAGCACTACCATCAGACATGCCATAGCATGGCTGCCGAAAACACACGTCCTTTAGTCGCTCTGTACCTAAAACGCAGTCTGCTGATTTCGCTTTATGCCTAGACCAATCGATAGGTAGGCCTTTTGCGAATTTGGCAGAGTGAGACTTGAACTTATTACGATTTTGTCCGAAAGCGAATTCTGCAGAGTGAGACTTGAACTTGTAAAAGACGTTGCGTTAGGTATCTTCAGATGCCCGGAGGGCAAACAGACCAGAAATAGGAGCGGGGCGCCGTCAAAACTGTCGAAATACTAGGAAACCTTAAGTATAGGAGGTTCTGGTTGTTAAAATGGAAAAAAAAGGCAAGGTTCTCCTATTAATGTATGGTCTCCTGGTATTTCGGTAGTTAACAAACAGACACTAAGGCTTACTGCGTATGGGTCATATTGCGAAATAGGTAATATAAGTAATAATAGGTCAATAGCGACTTAAGACGAATAGCGAATCTCAAATGAAGTTTTGTCATAACGCCAATTAGTCAGATCGCAGTTGTAGGTACAGAGCGACTAAAGGCTTTTAATATAATAGTGAGACAGATTCGTCGCCAAGTCTCTTCCTGTTTGAAGAAGCTGTGGCATCTAATAAGAATTGTGCTGCCCTGCGATAATGTCTATCAACAATATTGACATTCAGCTTTTGTTAATTGTTGTGTACAATAGTTTCGTTTATAAGGTAACATTCGGAACTAATTCACCAGTTTATACCTCTAGAATGGATCTTCGGGGAGGCTATATATTATACCGCGGCTTCGCTTGCGTTTTTATGTAATCCGCGGACGGAGCCGCACCGGCCAGTTTATACTTAAAACTTGAGTACCTTTCCGCAACCATCAAAATGTCGAATTCACTCTCAAATGAATAATTAACCTGAATTATTTCGCTAACCT
Organism: Epinotia bilunana; assembly: GCA_947049275.1. Lineage (NCBI taxonomy): Eukaryota > Metazoa > Arthropoda > Insecta > Lepidoptera > Tortricidae > Epinotia > Epinotia bilunana. The sequence continues at coordinate 4,470,781 of OX346258.1, read as the reverse complement.
GTTGCCTGCCGGCACAAACCGCAGTAGGAAAGCAAGGCCCCTTGCAAAATGAGCGAGGGTATAAATACACCGCTCTTGACCCTGGCTGGGCGACAATAGCTCCTATAATAGCTCCATTAAGTGGAATGTCACATAACTATTTGAAACGGTTACTATGGCACTCGCCCTTTGGGTATATGTTAGGGTTCCGTATCCCAAAATCTGCAAGATATTGCTATTTAGTTACGCCACACATTGAGCCTAGTGGCGGCCACTGCGGACGAATTCTTTCATACATTTTGTATAGCACGGCGCACACCGAGCGTTTAGGGGCCGCGTCCGAGCCACATGCGGCGGGAGTTGCGGTCGCGACGCTGTCAACACCAAAATGCCCTTGAGGATTTGGGATAGCGCGCACACAGTCTATTTGTATCGGAGTAAACGAGAGCGAGTGTTACTGGGCAGCCCGGTTTTTGAACATAATAGTAAATAAATATTGTAATAAAAAAAGGTGTGGATTATTTGTGAAATATGACTCGTTAGCGGTTTAGGTATGAATATGTTTCTAATTGCAGACCCATACGTCAAAAAAATAAAGATAAAGAACCGTTTAATGATGATTATAAGACAAATCTTTGCAATTATTTTCTATTGAGCCGATTTCGTCCAATTATGTATCGAGCCCGTCCACGGTCTTTGAAATATGGTGAATAAAACATATATTTTTTGATGTGCTAGAACAAATAGTTTTTTTTTAAACTGCTTAAATAACATCAATTTCAACAACATTAGGTCTTGTCAGCCTTTAGAGCATGGCTGTGTCTAGTGGCTAAATGTGGGGCAGAGTGCAGTGTGGTCGCGTTTAGAGACGGCCACAAGTGGCTGTAATAAGCTACGCTCGTAGCCGATCCCGTGGTTTTTCTCTTATGTAGCGGAAAGTGACTAGGGCGTAGGCGCCCGCTAGGCGGGATCCTGGCAGTGAAAGTGTTAAGCCTACTCCCTCCACCAGTCCGTCCATCCTTTAAGGGTATATCGTTGACCTATATCTGTGTTACGAGAACAAAATTCCTTTTCTCAAACATGCAATGAAATATTGACGTTGTGTTCTTCATAATGGGCTTCGAAGTGTCACGTTTCGGTCGCAGCGAGACGAGAGAACCTTAATGGCATTTCACACAAAATTGGAGGCCTAGGCCGGCAAGATGGTCTTTTTTAATTTCCATTCCACTATTTGTGGCACAGGATCCCGGCGTTCAGCCATGAAAATTAAAGTTTGATTGGAGTTTTTTTTTATTTATTTCATTGCATGTTTGAGAAAAGCACTATACATACCTCGGCGTGAAAAGGGGTTGCCAGCCTCATAACTATCCGACCTAGCTACGCTCGGCCGTCTATATGTACTCGGCCGGCAACCCCTTACTTCCCGGCCTCTGTAGTAATGTACTATTGCTATTCCGCTAAAAAACGTGCTCGTCTATAAGCGAAGATGAGATGCAACTATTTTTGTGCCTCGGCACGTGCAAACAATTACAGCAAACCACCACCAATAATGACAAGTCATCGACGCGTTTCGCGTTTCCATACGATCTATATCTGTGTCATCATCCACCTTGCGTTATTCCCGGCTGTGCCCTAAACGAGCCCGGGGTACGCTTTGACACCTAATCCGAAGATTTGCCATAGGTACTAGTTTTACGAAAGCGACTGCCATCTGACCTTCCAACCAAGAGGGAAAACAAGACCTTATTGGGATTAGACCGGTTTCCTCACGATGTTTTCCTTCACCGAAAAGTTAACGGTAAATATTCCGTACATAAGTCCCGAAAAACTCATTGGTACGAGCCGGGATTCGAACCCACGACCGCCGCATGCCTGAACCACTAGGCTACCGTAGCTCTACTTAAAGTCGCCGTCAATGGAATTTGCTAACTATGTAAACAAACCGCCATATTAAAATTGTCTTTCACTATGGCGGTTTGTTTACATAGTTAGCAAATTCCATTGACGGCGACTTTATAAGTAAATTAATGAAGCCAAAAATACTCCCAAGTGAAGAAACTATATTAATCTCACGTTCCTTAACAATTGACCGTTCCCAACATACATACAGTGTATACACTATACGTGTATAATGACAATTGATTGATTGGAGTTGATGGAACAGTCATAACATAATAAACATTTCCATAATAAGCTCTAGACTAGGCATTTAGAGTAACTGGCGCCGACCAGTTTTCATAACAAACGTAACACTCAGAGCTAAAGAAACGGGTACACTTTGTATTGAAATCCTACTAATATTATCAATGCGAAAGCTTGGATATTTGGATGTTTGTTACTCAATCACGCTTAAACGGCTCAATCGATTTGAATGAAACTTTGCACTAAGATATTTATAGCCTGCCCGTGTGGTGTCGGGTTAGAATTTCACCACCCCCTTTCTTCCCGTGGGTGTCGTAAAAGTCGACTAAGGGAGCAGGGTTGAAGTGTGTTGTGGGCGATGGGCTAGCAACCTATCACTGCAATACCACATTTTGTCGATGTTTTATACCCACAGTTATGCTAAAAGTGGCGCTGGAACATAAGTTTCATGTGCTCTGCCTACCCCTTTTGGGAGTAAAGGTGTGAATGTATGTATGTATCTATATTTATAGCCTGGGTTAAAATATAGTTTTTATCTCGGATCCACGCAGAAGAAGTCGCGGCTGAAGCCTTATAAAGTGTATCTAGTTTTTTGCTCCAGATTGTGTAGATATTTTTGAAAGGTTGTCAGTATAGATATTGGAGAACTGCACTCTAGATGGTAAGGAAAGGTAAAAACAATAATACAATAGGATTTTCTCAAACATGCAATGAAATATCGACGTTGTGTTCTTCATAATGGGCTTCAAGTGTCACGTTTCGGGCGCAGCGAGACTAGAGATCCGTAATGTCATTTCATACAAAATCGGAGGCTGCAAGATTGTCGTTTTTAATTTTCCATCACACATAATTCCCACAATTTGTGGCACAGTATCACGGCGTTCAGCCATTAAAATTAAAGTTTGTCTTCTTGGAGTTTTATTTATTTATTTCATTGCATGTTTGAGAAAAGCACTTTGTAGTCATAGTCATAGCATTTATTGCAACCATAGTTTGTACAGGTCTTAGTAACTAGGTACATTTGGACTCATATGGACCCTGGTAGGGCGTAGCAATTTGATTACATTTTAATTCATGTTTACATTTACCTTATTCATATTAAGCACAGGTCCTTAAATATTATGTCAGTTTTATATATAATATAAACCTGTACCTCATATTACTCGGCCGGCAAGCCCTTACTTCCAGCTCCCTTGCAGTAATGTACTATTACTGTTGATTAGGTAAGTTGATTCACGCGGGCAGACTTCAACAATTAGAGGTCATTACTTACGTGCAAAATGCGTTAAGCATTTGGGTATAAAAATATCCACTGACGTTAGTATCGCCTTTTTAGCATCATACATTGTTATGCCTCGTGCGGTAATGTCTTATGCTATGCCCCCGACGCAAAAGAGGGGTGTTATTAGTTTAATGTGTCTGTGTGTCTATCTGTGGCGTGGTAGCGCCTAAACGAAAGGACCGATTTAATGCAGTTTTTTTTTCTCCAGAAAGCTGGTGTGATCTAGATGGTTCTTAGCTATGTTTCAAACACATCGGTTCAGACGGTTTTGAGATATTGAATTTTGAAATGAAAAAGTCGGAAGTTTTTCAACTTTTCTAAGTTGTTAATTTGTATTTTAATCTTAAGTTTAACTTGTACTCTGTATGAGATTTTAAACAACGTTTTTATTTGTATATATGTGTGTGTGTGCCGTTTGATTTAATCGAGATTTTGTTCCTGACCTGGTTATAATTGCAACGGGCGTAGCTTAGCAGTGAATTCGATAAAATTCCCTATTAGCGATAACCGCACACGCTAATCTTAAAAATCATCACACGGTTTTTGCACTAGGCAAAAAGTCAGTCATACGTATGTAAAGGTATAGAGAAAACCCTTTCTTGCTAGGCGAAATTCAATCTTATGATAATGTACATAATACTGACAGGGAAAACTTTTCTCTTTATCTGTAAGGCACTTATGGTAGTCACGTGTTTGCGAACTGATAAGTGCGTGTACGCATTCAAGTGCAAGGTAAGTGCTAGGTTTAGTGATAACTTGATAAGAGAAACGGTTTAAAACACGACCTTATCCTTGCGTGAAAGGGTTCAAATTTAAACGACAATGAAGATCAGGCAGCAGCTGCGTTTACTATGGGTGGGTTGCACCAAACAGTCTGAATCGTAAGCGGCGATTTCGTTAAAATATGAATGAAAGTTTGACAAGTGAAAGAGATGGAAAAACACGTCACAACGGCGATGACGCAACATTCAATTGTTGTACCTAATTATCCTATTATATACGTAAAAAACGTATTCAAGACATATTACATTTCAATGTGTTCTTAATCTTATGTATCCTCAATGTCAAGTTTTCCTTCAACTAGCACTTTTGTCTATAAATAGACTAGACCACTCCATAATTGGCTATGCATATTGTATTGCTATTGACTGCTTTCCGTGTCACCGATTACTACATCCTTACTATTGGCAACACATCTAGTATTTTATTAATATACAATCCGCGCGGCTTTGCCCGCGTATTGCAAAGAACGCAGGCAAACCCGCGGGATAAAAAATATAGCCTATAACCATTCAGGAAATCCATTCTACACGCAGGTGAAAGAAACGATGACGCTCGCAGTTAGTGACGTCACTAGAAGACGGCATCGTGTTCGGCGCCGCCATCGACGCGGCCTGCCGCGCGCGCTACGACTCTGCGGCAGCCTCGCAGTTTGTGACATCACAAACTGTTTGCGTTTTCTCTTTCTAACAAGCAATATCAAAACGGTTGTAGCTTCGTAATTCTTTGAGATATCTGAATGGGACTTCCGTCACTAGGCATATTCTTTTGCCTTCTTTCTTTTAGGCTAATAATAATTTTCGGGTCTACACCCGTATTATATCGCCAATGTGCCCGTCACGTTTTTTGTTATACAATCATGAACAAACAAACTAAATGTCGACGAGTAGAATATAATTAATTATTGTAATAGGTATTAGTTAAGGAATCTCGCGTAGTTGCAGTGTCCAAGAGGCAACCAGATGGCTCGCGGTATTTGAGCTCCCGAAGCGTTGTGGAACCGCCCTGTGCAACCCGAACTGAGCCAACTTGGACTGGGGCGGAAATTGCAGGGAGGTGTATTTTTTTGCAAATACCGCGAGCCAGCCTCTTGGACATTGCAACAACGCGTCATTGCTCTGAATATATGGGGTGTTGACACCAAATAAAATAACCAATAATGTTGAATTTTCTCGAAAAAGGATTAAAAATATTGTCAAATGGAGAAAAAAGTTAAGCAGGGGATTAAAGTTATAGACAGTGTCCATTAAGGTCTAGTTTTCCCTCAGGGTTGGAAGGTCAGATGGCAGTCGCTTTCGTAAAACTAGTGCCTATGCCATATCTTGGGATTAGGTGTCAAAGCTGACCCCGGGCTCGATTAGGGCCACAACCGGGAATGACGCTAGGGGGATGATGATGAGGCAGTGTCCTAAGCTCCCAACTCAACTAGAATAGTTTTTAACCCAGGTTCACGCAGACGAAGTTGCGGGCGGAAACTATTAGGAATAACAAGGTCCTGACAAAAAAATCATTTTTGGTACAAGCTTTTATTGCCTACTGTACTTTTCTGTATGCCATCATCAACTACTCATTGAGACGATTCTAACGAGCCCAAACTCGATGGGATTATGTGCTTTTATTACGGAGTTCCTACGGCCACCTTCCAGCTCCATCATCAGATCAGCTCCTCGTCATCATAATATTGCATTGTCATGCGATTTTATACATGCATGCAAAATTTCAGCTCAATCGGAAACCGGGAAGTGGATCAAATTTAACTTGCAAGATTTGATTACAGACAGAGAACGGGACAGGTGAAAGTAAATAAAAGCTTGCAATAAAAACAGTTCCACCAAAGGCTAAAATGAAAAAAGATACGAGAGACTTTAAAAGACGAGATTGCCCAAACGAGTTTGACTAGATCAATTAAAATTTATTTTTAAAATGTCATGGCTGCGTTGAATTAAAATTACTACTATTCATTCATTACTAGTCCCTTTATTACAAGGTTTTATTTACTTTCACCTGTCCCGTTGTCTGTCTATCTGTCTGTCTGTAATCAAATCTTGCAAGTTAAATTTGACCCACTTCCCGGTGACCGATTGAGCTGAAATTTTGGGTATTAGTATAGTTTGGATGACAATTCAATATTATGGTACCATCGAGCTGATCTGATGATGGAGACAGAAGGTGGCCATGGGAATTCAGTACTTAACCGACGTAACCCCGTTGAGTTTGGGCTCGTTAGAATCGTCTTAATGAGTAGTTGATGACGGTATACAGAAAAGTACAGTCGGCTATAAAAGCTCGTACCAAAAATGAAATTTTTGACAGAAACTTGTTAAAAATAATGTATGGAAATGGTCAAAGTTTTAATCAATATATACGAATTACGGTAACTCACCTATCTGACTGGTCAGCTATAGAGTACTCCCACCTGTTGCTGTTGCCCTTCCACTCCCTGACCCTCCGGAGCGAGGGGCTGTTCAGCTCGTCGCAGAGTATCTTCAGGGCGGCCACATCCACCACATCTTGGATCGCGATGAGCGACAATCTGTGAAAATCATTGTCAGAATCAGAATCAGAACTTCATTGTGTTCAAATAATCCACACTAATATAATACATATGGGAAATTACTGTTAAGTGTTAAGGAGGTTCGCTTTCCATACAAAACGTTATTTGACATTCGCAGTTCGCAGGCTAACGGCGTGATTTTTTAAGGAACTTATGTGACTAACTTTCATAAATTGGCTTTCCATTGGCGCGAAATTCCCCCTTTCCTTGAATAAACTTTTATAAACTAGAATTATTTGAGAAAAATGATTTTCCAAAAGTATGACGTCACAAACGAATATCTCAAATTACCTTAAGAGTCCGCAGAAAGCTCGGCCGAATTTCAGCTTCCCATACAAAACATTAAATTGATCGCACACCGTTATACTAATTTCAATTTTACAACATCTTGCTAACATGACGAGAAAAGTAATCGCATTGCAAAATATGAACTGTTTTGTAAAAACTTAACCGGTATTAAAGTACCTATTTTTTTACTTAATCCTGACTTCTCGGCTATTGTATTAAACTGAACTATCTCACTCTATGATTGTCTATTGCAAAAAAATTACAGCTAACGTGTGTCGACCTGTACTATTCATTATTCTTTGGCATTACTAAAAAATTACGAAGTATAAAAGGTAATTTTAACAACTTGCACCTACAACAATATGGTTCATTTTTAATTTTAGACTTTAGTCTGAGACAAATGCTGTAAATTCAACTATTTTAATTTGCATCCAAGCATATCAATTAGGGCTTAAGTGTGGAAAGTAGGAGTTGGCACGTCTATTGGACCATTTCACTGGATGGCCCATTTCCAGTAGAAAACAACAATTAATATTAGAAACTATGTAAAATGCCTTTAGGTTGATCTTTAAATAGTGATTTACTTAGTACATTTCACTTTCTAAAAGTTAGATATATAAAATGAAGGCAAAATTATTTAAATGACTCATCATCACACGATAAACTTAATAAAGCAAAGTCCATTTGCATTAGATCTTTGTGTTTATGATAAGTATAATACATCTATGTATATACTTAATCACTACATAGTATAAAACAAAGTCGCTTCCCGCTGTCTGTCCCTATGTATGCTTTTGCTTAAATCTTTAAAACCACGCAACAGATTATGATGCGGTTTTTTTAAATAGATAGAGTGATTCAAGAGAAAGGTTTATATGTATAATATAGTACCCGTTCAAACCCGTTCCGGGGCGGGTCGCTAGTTTAATATACATGAAAAATAAATACAAAGGTACATATTTCGAGTTTTTTTGAAGTGAAAACTTCTTTAGCGGCGCTGAGCACTTTTCGGGATGGGGAAAAATTGTTAAACTCGCGACAGATTTTTGTGACGTCAGATGCGTAGGAAGTCACGTGACCGTAGGATGGTGAGAGATTCGGGACGAGGGTTTGACTAGGGGCACAAAGTTCTAATTTGTACTTTATTGTTAACAGTCTAAGGTCGTAATTAGGGTTTGCAAGATCCGCCAATATTTCGGATCCGGATATTTCGGATATTTAAATTGGACAGATCCGGATATCCGGATTTTTCGGATAAAACGGATCCACAAGATTTTTTTTGGTATAAAGTAGGAATTGTAAGGCGAAACTAAGAAAAAACTAAAAACGGCTGTAGTACAGTCGAGTTCTCCAATATCTACACAGACAACCGTTCAAAAATATGTATACAGAGACTTTATTGTTACTGACATAAGACACATGTGTAGATGTTTTTGAAAGGTTGTCTGTATAGATATTGGAGAACTCGACTAACAATCGTATTTATATACCTGAAAGATTTTAAATAGATACGCATTCCCGAGATCATGGGATCCATGGGGTATAAAACTTTATTTTGTTTCTACTTTTAACTTACGACTACTAACTAACTGGCAAAGTTAGTTTAGTCACTGAAAGCTGTCACTTGAATAACTACAACCAGGTCGCGTTAACTCCGTACCTGGTGCTCGTACATACATTTCAATGAGCTCCCTGTATACAGTTAATTCGATAGGGTTGTAAAAGAAATTGACATGATCACTCGGACGCCTTACTCAGTAATCGATTGGAAAAAGAGCCAACACGGAAATCGTGAAAATTAAGGGAAGAGGTGTTTGTTTAGCAAGGAACATTCCATTAGGCTAATACGACTATAGGTATGTCTAGATATGGCAAAAACGGTGAACGGGCCATAAATATAGCACACTATTCTAATTGTACATGATCATATTAGAAGTCAACACCTAATACTAAAAGTGTATTACAATTACAAAACGTAGGTACTGTTGCTGCATTTACTTTTTACTTCCTGCGTCAAATATACTTCTTAAATATTTCTTTAGGTACATCTAAACTAAGTCTTTAGCAAGTAAGTAGGTACATATAGTATAAGTAATATTGGATGTATATAATTACTAAGTACCTACGGTAGGTTAGTGCATTTAATCTAACGCCAACTTTCGCCATCAAACTCCGGCAGTTTTACTAGTTTGTGATTTTTTGTGACTAATAAATTAAAAACAAAAATAATCTGGTCTGGATGAAGAAGTGGCGAATAAAAACAGAGATTGAGAATTCTCCACATTACGAGTATACCATTCCGTTTTTAGCGTGGACTCTGTACAAACTTCATTTTGTAGCCGTATTTTCGGTTTTCAACGTTGCATTTTAAGGATCCGTAATATCCGAAAAATCCGGATCCAGGAGCCTGTCAGATCCGGATCTGAAATTTGGCGGATATCCGGATCTTTCGGATATCCGGATATCCGGATTGCAAACCCTATCGTAACACATTTTCCGTAAATGCAAACTCCATTTTGTTTTATCAAACTTTTATATTTTGCTGTTAGCCGATTCGACTTCATTCAAAACAACGCTATTCGTAAGAGTATAAAGCCGTTAAACACTTTTTGTAATTGCATATTCTGCAAATAAAGTAATTTTGTCCACGCGTCCTTTACCGTTTTGCTACTGAGCAAAGTGGAATAGTTCGAATTTCGACGTTATTCCTAAAGAAATAAAGCTTTGAAAAATATTTGGAAATGGCCAGGGCCCGTAATTTTCATGCCGATGACATCAATTTGACGATTTTGACGTCACGCTCCATATAGGGTGATCCCAAATAGTTTTATTGTAAATTATTAATCATTAGTCGTCAATCATTTTAATCATGTACAAATGACTTAGAAAAGTAGTCTATTTACACAAATCAAATCAAAATAGTTTATTTGCTAGAATACAGTCAAGCGGATAAATACTACTACACGTGGAATAAATAATACTTACTTACGTATTACGTATGAACGCGAAGATTCTTTGCATGGGAATTAATGCAAGAAGGATGGCGTGCTTTACGTTAGAGAGCAATTCCGTTTTCTACGTAATTATGGAAATTTGTTAACAATACTATTTAATAAAATGTATGTATAAAAAAATAATCAAATAGTTTTATTTACGTTTCACGTATGAAGTAAGTATTATTTATTCCACGTGTGTAAATAGACTACTTTTCTAAGTCATTTGTACATGATTAAAATGATTGATGACTAATGTTTAATAATTTACAATAAAACTATTTGGGATCACCCTATATGGAGCGTGACGTCAAATTGATGTCATCGGCATGAAAATTACGGGCCCTGGCAATGGCAAAAACAAATTGGTATTTTATTTCATCGCCTCCTTCATCAATTTTGCTGAGTTAAGTTGAACTATAGCGTACTACTTATTAGTAGGTTGTTATTAGATATATTGGCACGCAGGGGGAGAGAGGGGGGAGGAAGGGATTTTTCTTTTGCAAAATTAAAATTATTCAAGTTTTCACTTCTGCCAGCACTCCCGGAGTGCATCCCGGTCTTTCTTTTAAATCTATGGTCTATCACTTTAGTCTTTGCGTTATTGAACAAGCGAGCGAAGCAAACAGATCTCGCTTTCAGCTTAATGCAAAAATTCTTTCGTATGTCCTGCTGTTCTCAAGCTCTGCTGGTCGCATTTCTCAACTGCTTCCCGTGGAATTTTATGAGCAGGTTCAATAATTATACAGATAAGTACTAGACACTTTTATGAGAGACACCTATTAAACATAAACTCATTGTGAAATATACAGTAATCTACAGATATTGCCCCATACCAGATAACAAGTGATAATATAGCATAGCAACTGATACATTGATATGATTCATAATTTAATATAATTATACTGGATAGCCTTATTATTAATTTCAATCTCACCTTTTTAAACTTGCATTGATGCTAAATTGATGTTGATGAAATCTTCAAACCAAATTGATGCAGGGATCGGAACCGGTTCTTTACAAAAACCTCGTTATAACCACATATCTCGAACTATTTTATACTTCATATGTAGGAATCAGTTTTTTTTGAGGTAACAACTGCGTATTATTAGATTGCCCAATTAGAAATGATATAATTAACAAGGAACGAAAAAATAACGTTTTCGTTCCCATACAAAAAATACCGGTTTCCGATCCCTGGATGGATGTCCTGGACATACACATTATTATCCCTATACTATCCTAAAGGGATGAAATGGGGGTGAAGTTTGTACACTACAAATAACACCCCCCTTTATTCGACGGGGTTAAAAAAAGATATTAGCTAATTTGGAACTTTTCGTTTTGGCAGGCAAGAAAAAATATAATTGTTTACTCACTTGTTTTCCAAAATCGTCCTGCAGATGACCTCTCTGACTCCAGGATTAGTTATTTTATCTACATTAAGCTTGTGTAAATTCCATGAAGCTAGCCTACAGCATTTGATCCCATCTCTTTCATATGTAAACTCCTCTTCAACGATTGGTCTGTGAGAATATGCCGAGAGGAGATCCAGGATATCATTCACGGGTGCGGTTGCGAAACCGTTTGGTAATGTCATTGGAAATTTATTTGGCATAGATAAGCTCTTTCTATGAGGTGTTTTAGGTGTGCTAGAAACACCATTCAAAAGCGATTTGGTTGTGTCGTCTGCCCAACCGTTTACATGTCCATTGGTCAATTGCTGAACACTCTCACATTTCCGTAGTTCCAAACTTAAGTGCTGTTTAACGGTGCTCAGTCTGACAACATCCATGCCCCGGACTTTTATTACATCATCAAGTGATTTGAATGGTCCCCTCTTGTTCCGATAATCTACTATATTAGCTGCTATTTCTTGGTTCAAGCCCGGCACACATTGTAATTGGAAAACGCTGGAAGAATTTACAGAGCAAAGCTTGCTTTCTATGGAAACTCGGAGGCTGTCTAAAGACTGGGACCTGGAGCTGGCCCTTGATACGGGCTTGCGGTTGCTTATTGAAATTTCTGGTCTCAGGAGCTCCAGTTTTTCTGCTCCTATACCTAAAACAATACAAAGTAAAATAATGAACAATTTAGAAAAGTTTAAAAAACCGCGACATCTCCATTTCAAAGTTCAATATTTCAAAACTGGCTGAACCGATTTTGTTGAAACAGCTAATTGCCTACTTAATCACGTCAGCTTTCGGACAAAAAAAAAACATTGAATTTGGTATATTTGTTTAGGAGCTACGAAGCCACAGACAGACACATATCAAACTTATAACACCCCTATTTTTGCATTGGGGGTTAAAAATATTATATTAACAAATAACAATATGAATTGATCTACTCCCAAACTAAGCTGAGCTCATGTTACAGTTGGTAGTCATAAAAAATACAGAATTTTTATAACATATTGAGTGTAAATGGTAGGAAAAATTCTACAACCATTTAATAATTGGAGCTAACAGTGTTATTATAATCAAGTAATTTCAATTGCAATTTGCTCTACTCTACAAAATATATGTTGTTTGGTCTGCTCATCACTTTATCATCAATATCATCATCCTCTGGGTTGGATGGTCAGATGACAGTCGCTTTCGTAAACCCCGGGGTCCTGTAGGGCACAACCGGGAATAACACTAGGATGATGATGACTGTCTGCTCATCACATGATATTTGCCCTTCAGAGTTGGAACCCGGAACTTTATGCAACCCCAACTAGGCCATCGTTTAAACAAAGCCAACAGAAATAGAATGGGAATATTGTAACCAGCATAAATATTCAATGATGTGAGAACAACAAAGTTAGCATAATGAGTGCACGCACCCGAGACCAGAGCAAGGTCGTCGACGCGCTTGAAACGGCCGATCATCTGTCTGTGGAGAACTATGGCCCTCGCCAGCTGCCGGTTCACCCCAGGCAGGGTCATCAGCTGCTCTTCCGTGGCTATGTTCACATTCATGAGCTCCGGATACTCCTCAGAAGGCGGCAAACTGAACGTATGGCTCAAATTAGACTTGTTCAGCTTACTCCGCCTGGCGAAGCCCCTGAACGACCTCTGCCGACCACTCTTACTCCTCATCGAACTCGGACTTTGCCCCATAATACCCGCCACGGCTACTTCAGCAAATATTGATCATATCATAACAAAAAAATTAAAATCACGATACACTATAACAAGGCAGGGACACTTGAACAATATGAACTGTAGCACTTATCACGTAAAAACACTCTTACACTAACTAGTTAAATATTTATTGTAAACTTAAAATAAAATAAAGTGGAGTTTGCTGACACAACTTCCCCCGATCAGCCATAATCAGCCACAGACAAGGAGGCACGCGAAACGTCTTATCGTTCTGACGTATTGTCTACGACTACAATGACACAATTGACACATGACGTTTTAGGGTTACAAGCCTAATAATTTAAAATACTTATATACTACGGATGTCATTTTGTGGGGGAGCTCTAGATTTATATACTTGGATTTAAAAAATTTTGTGATGCTGCAGTGCTGTGTGGAACAGAGGAGCTACCGCGAAACGAAAACCAACTTCGTTCGTGTATCTCCGTCTTTTTCGCTCGAGCCTTCAAGTGCAACAGAGTATATCTCCCTATACGATCGAAGTTCGTTTTCATTTAGCGGTAGGCTCTGTGGCTAAATAGTAGTACATACAAAGCGACTAAAAAAACATTTTTCTTTATAAAAATCTAAAAGAATCACAAGAATACAAAACATTTGAAAATACGCAAGCCATGATTTTATAAATTACATTTATTAAATAAATTGAACTGCTGCTCAAGCGTCACTCAGTGTCATGTTTTATCCATTAAATCGAGGAATATTATTAATGCTGGTAACTTCAATTAACTATATGAATACACTAACGTTCAGAAATAAAGACGATTAAAAAAGGTTACTTCAAGGTACTGTACCTATAATGAATATTAAAAACATTTATGCTAAGATCTATATTAAAATACTATATATTTAATAAAATGCATTTAGTAAATAAATTACTAAAGAGCGTTACGTTCTAATTTTAGTTTATTAGCAACTGCATGTAGATATTCCTAAACGGAAATGAGTTTTTTTCTAAACAGCGCGGGAATATTCTTACAACCCTATTCCCGGCACCCCTATTTACATACAAGACGCTAAATAGTCGCGGAGATAAAAGTTGCTCGTGCGCGCATACCCTAAGAGATACTACTAACGTATATTCACCTACAACCCACAATCGTTCGGAACGGTAATACAAAATTTACGAAAAATCGTTTTTTTTTAGTGCGAGTCCACGTGTATTTAATTATACGTGATGTCCATATTTCTAAATATATACATTAAATCATGCCAGTTTCCCGGAGGGGTAGACAGAGATCTCTGATTTGGTCGGAAAAAGTAGGTACGCCGTTATTAGAATTCTGAATCTGGCAGCTCAATCAAAACAGTTGTTGCTTTCTCAGGATATCTTTGTTTGAATATTTAGGTATCTAAGTTTACGAGTACGAACCAAAGCCATGAACGGTTTACTAAGGATACCGAACATATAGTATGGAATAAAAAAACTCGAAGTTTTCTTGAAAAAAAAAACTTTTTGCGTTTTTAAGTGTACAATATGTAGAAATAACAAAAAGCAAAAACTTTCCATGTATAATTTAAAACCAGAATTGAGCTCCTTGTACGGGGGAAAAATAAAAGTTTATTTAAACAACTTTTTCAGAGAATTTTACCAATAAAAGTTAATGCTTTCCAAGTTACGCCACTTTGAAAAAAAAATGCAAAACCTTCCACGTTTTGCGGCACTCCTGCATATTTTTGATCCATCCGGTAATTAATACGAAAATACTTACGGCCGTATTCATAAACGTACTTCAAGCCTATTTTAACTAAAACGCCGTTAAAGTTCGTTTGTCTTTATCTGTCACTTTGATATTTATGTGCGTAAGAATGGGACAGAGCACATTTTATTTAGCAGAGGCATTTTAAGTTTTATGAATAAGGGCGTTAACAGTTATTTGTGTCACAAGATAGCAAAATAGTATATTTACGGCGAGGGCGTATTACGGGCGGTGTATTGGATCCTGAACGTAGCGATGGATCCCACAATAGAATCCTGAGTGTAGCGAGGGATTCTAATGTAGGATCCTGAGCGTAGTGAGGGATACACGTGTTAAGGTGGTTTTCCACCGGCGAGGCGAGGCGGGGCGTGGATGGGCGAGAATTGAAATTAGTATGGGACTTACTCCCTATTTGCACTGAGCGCGCGCGCGCGCGGTGGAAATAGGTAGTAAGTCCCATACTATTTTCAATTCTCGCCCATCCACGCCCCGCCTCGCCTCGCCGGTGGAAAACCACCTTTAACGCCCGAGACGAAGGTAATTTTGCTACCGAGTGACACATACTATTTTTCACACCACGAAGAAAAAAACAGATGCTGTTAAAATTACTTACCAAGTTTTATTACGTCGTAAAATTACGAATTACTTTTATTTAATAAAACATTTTTTATTAGGTATTAACCAAGGGTTGCGGTAGGAAAGGGGTTTTATGGACTTAGAAAACTTTAGATATATATATATATATATAAGTATATTTTAATTTCGTTTTCCTATTTTTTGTAATATTTTTTTCGTAATCGCATTACATGTAATGCAATTACGTGTAATGCACTACTCGTAATTGCAATGTAATGCGATTACTCGTAATTGCATTACATGTAATTTAATTTGTAATGCTATTACAAATGTAATGCATTACGCCCAAGACTACTGTCGCGAGGAGCAGTAGTCACATAACATTCGAATAGAATGACGAAAAGAGCATTACATGTAATGCAATTACGTGTAATGCACTACTCGTAATTGCAATGTAATGCGATTACTCGTAATTGCGTTACATGTAATTTAATTTGTAATGCGGTTACAAATGAAATGCATTACGCCCAACACTGCTGCCGTGCCCCCAGATAAATACGTGACACGTCTAAGAAAGTCGATAATAAACACATGCACACGATTTGATAAAGCGACCAGTACCCACCGTTAGGTCTATCGCAGCAATATAGTCTGTATAATGAAGATGAAACAGTTACAGCATGATAAATATAAAATAATTACGGGAGTAACAAAATGAGTGAGCATGAGTATGAATATGAGTAAAGATTTAATGTTAATATCGACTCCATAGTTTTTTTCGTCTTACTGTGCGATGGAAAATCCGAGACCTGACTATCACATCATGCGAATGTACACCATTAAAAAAGTTAACTTCTAAGAAATACTTAGGTATCGTCATTGACCAGAGACTATCTTGGCACCAACACATTAACAACGGAATACGTCAGTTCACGTGGAATACACTAACACGACGTCCTTACTCAAACAGATTTCTATGTATAGCTTTAGCACAATCCATCATGATATATTGCATATCGGTATCCCCATGAGCAACTAAACACTTACCGTCTTATTCATAAAACTTAAAATGCATCTGCTAAATAAAATGTGCTTTCCCTTTCTTACAAACACAAATGTCAAAGTGACAGAAAAGGACAAACGAATTTTAACGCCATTTTAGTTAAAACAGGCTCGTAGTACGTTTATGAATACGGCCGTTAGAGAAGTGGAAAGGGGCCAGAGGAGCCATATTACCGTACCAATATTAAAACATATCGATATCCTACATCCCAGCGTTATAATGATTGTCAACTCTTTAGTATGCGGAAATTATGTTGTAGGCGTAGTTTTAAGTCCGCAGTAAGCTCGATTCTCCACACAAGCGTAGTTACGCTCTCATTTTAAAACTACGTGTTGGATTGTGACGAAACTTACTTAGATATACCTCATGTCATTGTATATGCAAAGTTTTGTCACAATCCAACAAGTAGTTTTAAAATGAGAGCGTAACTACGCTTGTATGGGAAGGTGAAATTCGGCCGAGCTTACTGCGGACTCTTAAGACTTCATAAAAAATTACCTTACAGAACTGTCGCTGTGAATCGAAGAATAGCTCGAGCTGTTGCTCCCGTACCCTTTAGTAAATCTGAATTTGCAGCTAGACAGTTTGAAGCACAGGCTGCATACTTGTATAACTTTTTACACAAAAAGCTTAATATGTATGCATTAAAATATTATGATTGTAAAGCGACTCTTAATGGCTGATTAACTGGGCTGAAGTACGATGAAGTAGAAGATCTCTGAAATGTAATAAACATGAGGCAGAAACACGCACGCACGCACCCAGACAAAAATATTTGCCCTTACCGGATTCGAACCCAGACATTCAGCTTCGTAGGCAGCGTCACTACCCTATGCTAACCGGTAGTCGGAAGTAATACAATAAGCATTACAATAAAACACAAAATGATCAGAACAGTTCCCGTGCTATTTATTCAAATTAAATATTTCTGTACAGTGTTGTTGGTAAGCTAAATACGATCCTTTTACTAATAAAATAATAACAGAGACAGCGTACATTTTTAGCTAAAATAAATGTTGCCTTCCATAATAACTTTATAAGTAAAAGCATATTGATAATATTGCAGGCTACATGCAATAACACTACAGTCAGACTGTAAATACACTATTTTACAGAGATGAGTGTTTTAAACAATGCCAGAGAGTAAGTCGTAATTTTAACATCCATACAAAATACCGCACGGCCCCGCGCTGCGTGCGCGTTTTAATGTTTCCAAATTTTATATAACGCCCAGAAGGAAATGCTTTTTATTTAAGAGCTAAGCTAGACTGGCCGATATCGGCCGGACTGCACGCAGGCCGACGCGTGATTCGGCCCGTGTGGATTCGTGTCGGAAACACGGCTTCCAACCAAATCAAGGTCACTCCATACTAGATTTTTCTGCAGTCCGGCCGGCGGCCCGTGTAGCGTCTCCTATGGGCAAGATATTAAATTGCTTTCCAGCACGACTATGTCCGGGACGGCCCACGAGCTGTCGCGGCGAGATTGACGATACAGTCTTTCTAATTAGAACGTATAGGAAAAGACGGAGAGTCTACGTCATATTCTGTAATTCGTTTTAAATATTTGACATTCATTATCATTAGTGCACGCAGAATAAGCAGTACTACGTACACAAGGTTCTCTGTTAACAAATCCCCTGTTAGGTATGCCTAAACGAGCCTAAACGCGGCCATCTCTTTCTATCGCATGCAAAGGGCTGCGATAGAAAGCGTGCATCCGTAGCAGCGGTCACATACCGGCTGGAGCCTTGAGGATGTAATTGTAGCGACGCGACGAAATCACAGTGAGCCGCCCCTGGTTTTACGAAAAAAAAAAAACTATACCGCCATGGAGCGCGTTGCCGTCTGTTATCCGCCCTTTCCCACACAACCAGCAAATTCGCAAAAACATGGAATGGTGTACACTGTCCGACAATTTAACCACTTTTTTTTTAATTCAATGTATTAAATATGTTACACTCAATATAATTGTATCGATTTCTCGCTTACTATTATTATTAATTTTTCGATTTTTTTCTCTTTAAATAATAATTTAACAACTAAAATGATTACTAGAATCTAACCTTATACAAAGCATAACAAAACTATTATTGAGAATCTAATAATAAATCACTATGCCTTAGCCAGAGTTTGCTACAACTGTTTATTAAACAACCTTTATTTCCAAGTAACTCAAAAATCTTAAAATATTGAATATACAATAGATACCAGACTGACATAGTGTGTCATAGTAGCAACTAATTAGGGATCTTGTGAGTAGATCATAAGATTTACTTTGCGTCGATATTTGGATCAAATTCCACTATGTTAGATCACCGCGTCTATTTAAAAATTCGTCTAACTGCTCTGTATTCACAATAAATTTTTGAAATGTAAGTGTTTAGTAATAACTTCATTTTCATAAACAAAATGTCGTAAGTATTTTAAAATAACACTTCTAAATAACAAAAACGTCTTAAACAGTTGAGCATAAATGTAATTAAAATAATATTTTAAAATCCCTATAATTATATTTCCTAGCTGAGGATGTTATGTGGCCAATACATAAAGGAAGAATAAAATGATACAATACACATGAAAAAGTTATATTATAGTGTCACTTACGCCCTGTGGGTTTCACTTTTAAAGTGAAAACTCTCAACTGATCAAATGGGCAGTCATTATTGATGGCTGTGTCTGTCAGTTGTAATGATAAATTGCTCCATTTATTACTTTTTCATGTCCCTTGTAACATAAAGGATTTTTTGTTCTATTAATATAAAAATCATATCACAGAACGACACGTCATAAAAATGAACTTAAACTGGAGTTTTGACTAGTACATACAATTTTTATAATAGAAGAAGTCCACTGAACAAAAGATTTCCATTAAATAAGTATTTTTCAAGCTATAACATAGTAAATACACATTGCATAAATAAAATGTTACCTAGGATTTGTAGGAAAAGATATAAGTAGATAATGAATATGCAGCAATCTATATTAAGATCATATGCCCATTTCTCAAAATCTTGTAACTTGTAATACAAGTTACAAGCTTTTGAGAAATGGGCCCCCAGATCTTTTGTACTAATGCATTAGAAAGAGATCTGACGTCATATTGTGGTTTAAATATGTGCTACGGAAAGGTAATTTAATTTAATTTTATGGTGAATTTCCATTAATCGATTCGGTCGTCAGTGGTATAATGCTGTCCTATTTTCTCTTAGAGACAAAAATAGGATTTTAGCTTCGTAGCGGCTCTGGTGGATTAATGTAAATGCGCTATTATGAGGATTCGCTACTACAAAGCCAAGCATAAGAATAAATCTTTCATTTCCGTTACCAATCAAAGCGAACATAGTTTAATACTGAACTCGTATTAACTGCTAACTTCACGGCTAGCCGTATAATATACTTGTTAATAATTAAACGTAGTTTTTTTTGATAACTTAGATGTATAGTTTCTTATACATATATTTTTTTTTTCCAGATCTTGTTTCTCACTTCACAAAGCTAAAACATATTGGGAAAAATAAGAATAAATTGACAGAAAATCAGTTTTTATAAGCCACAAAGACTGCAATGAATTTTGATTCATTTAAATACAAGGGGAACTTTAGAAAACTGATTATCTGAACTTGGTTCCTTTATAGATATAAGTACGCCTAATAAGACGGTCAACCGGTGCACCGGTAACATGATCACGTTTACGCACGAAGCATTCGTCCACCTTACATACAATGCTAGTGAAAAACGACTGTTTACGGCCGACATATAAGCGATCATGTTAGTCCCTCAAGTGAGAAACAAGCCTGAAGCCAAGCTAGTGACCAATATGTGAATCTACTTACAGCCTAGGTAACATGGTCAGCAACCAACCGGGGGCATCGCCCACCCCCCGCCAAGTATCTTACAAACGTTATACGTAAATAGTTATAGTCTAGGTACTGATAAGATGCGGTTAGCCACCTAACATTTTGTCCCCATTATAAAAATAGTTTACATCCACTCCAACGCGTTTCATACAAATTCCGTATCAAAACTGACAAGCCCTGCGATTGCTTGCGAAGAAAACTGACGAATTACTACAAATTTTGTCGATCTATCGTAGATAAAACTGACAGATATATAGATTTTGGCCACTCAGACGTCCTTTAAGCCTCCCACACTGGTGCGGCCTGGTTTGAATAGTAAACTTGACATTAGCTGTCAAATTTATTATTGACCGCCTCCGCAAGCCGCGCCAGTGTGATTCTGGCCTAAACCCTCTCACAGGCTGGAGCGGCCAACGTTGGCGGTCAATAGTAAATTTGACAGCAGCTGTCAAGCTCATCCGTGTTGCTATAACTTGTACAATTTATAAAGGGATACATTGCGAGACTTAAAGGTGACATAGCCATGTGTGATACAGGACACCGAATGGACACATTAACTACTTAACCAATGTTTGGAGGAGAAACGTCCGCTAACAAAATTCTAAATTTTGATCGAAGTAGAACATTAAAAATTATTCGCCACGAGCGTGCTTGAACCCGCGACCTCTGGAAACCGTTCATTGCTTTTATCCAACTGAGCTACCGTGATCTCCACTAGTGGCGATGAATCTTTCAATCCCACTCTTCCAATTACACATTAGGGGGACTCGCAGCGACATCTACCGCGAAGTTATCATCTACCTCTCGTGGCGAATCATTTTTCAATGTTTAACTTTGATGGAAATTAATTAACCAGTCAATGACAGAGACAAGGTTTGGCAAGGTTTTATCATCGTTTAATCTTCCATAGTGTTCGAAACCCATCATAAATGAAGCAAAAATAATTTACAGTTATTTAGTCGTAACTTTCTGCTTCATATTGGATTTCGGATGTATTATATAATCGATATTGTGTCATTTTACCACAAAAAAACCATCTTCGAGGCACGAATGCGGAGTACAGCAGTATTCATCGTAATATGTTTAGTAATTTGTCAATTCTCTTCAAGTCATCCATTTTATGCATACATTGAGTTAATTATCTACTTTAATCCGTGAAAGTCAGCTCAAATTATTAATAGGAAGATCTTTTAAGTTAAGATTGCATGTTTTAAATATATTTATAGGTCCTGTTTGAAACATCATCATTAAAAATGTGTGCATGCTGTCTTGTGTGACTAGCAAATTTCTTGGAGTAAATATTGTAATTAATTTAATACAGGATCTAGGTAATAGTATTAACATCATATGCGATTTATGTGTATATTCGTGATCCTAATTATTGTAAACGGAACATCTTTTTTCTATCTTTTCTATAGCTCACGCTGCTCCGCTACTATTGCCACCCAATATGTGCATGTGCATACAGCGAACACTTAGCCGGAATATATCTTAAGGATTCGGTTAACACTGCTATATGTTTTTGACTATTTTATTGTGTATATTCTCAGTTTACACGTCAAAGTAGTGTAACAGAGAATCTAATCTGATTAAAAATCTGATTTAACTTTCACAAGGACAATTGATATATTGACAAACTTATTTAGACAGCAAAATAAAAAGTAACAAATACTGTTAATGTTTAAAAGTTCTAATCATATTTCAATTATTACATAAAACTTTAGCTGCTTATTAATATACTGTGAGGATTATCATTGATGTAGTAGTTAGTTATTTAAATAATACTACAAACAATCTTTTACAATTAACATTAGGCCAGATAACAAATGTGCACGGCAGTGCGTGAGCCAAGTCTGTAAGCATTGCTTGCAATTTAGCTGCCAACAAAAGGTACCCAAATAAGTTTGTCAATGGAGTCATAATATTCAATACCTACGCTATGCAAGTTAATAAGTTACACAAAACTAGGTGTATTATTATTTAATAGCAACATAAACACTAAAGTTATGCAACTCAAAATGCCTAAGCTTCGGCATTTCAATAGGAATAATGAGATTAAGTACGCTAAGATATGATTCGGATTATTTTCTATCGTGAATTCCAAGCATGTGATTTAGAAGTTTGAATTGGAACCAATTCATAATGATGACCTTTAGAGCGAGACAAAGCTATCACTAACCGTTAGCTGTATAAGAGAGCAAAAAGGCAAGCAATGAAATGAAACGCCATATATTATTCAATATTTTTACTATAATAATAAGCACCAAACCACGTTTGGAATGTTCAGTATTGCACCATGTTAAGAACAAAATCCAATTTCAATACAAATAAGTTACAATCACATAAACATAAAAAAGTTCTATAAACATTTTCCACTGTCTATGGTTCAGGGAGAAAACAAACGTTCAAAATGAGAATTATGCATCTGTATTAATTAAGTAATAAATAAATTCGTTTAAAACACACAATAAAGGTCACCATTACAAATCCGTTCGGACCGTCGAAAACTATAATTTACATATGAGCGTATGAAATGATCGTTACATACAAACATACTCATTGTACATTAACACTGTTTGTACAAATAGTGACTTCATTGTGCATAAACGTGTCCCCGGTCTCACGGCCAGTCTTCACAGAAGATCACATTTTCTGGAACTTCCTAATCTCAGACGCTGCTTATCTCGTACTAACTACAATCAGTTTCGCGATGCTATCAAAATAAATACTTATTTAATATCATGAACAATTACAAACAAACATTGTTACTGAATAGAAAATTAAAGAGAAACATCGAAGAGCTATTCATATTTCAGAGTTCATTGCATAAATATCTAATTTATATAAACAATACAGTAGTAGCTGATGGCGCCCAGCTATGAAATGAGTACAAAACTTCGGTCTGCCGGCGTCTCGCGACTGGAAGAGTTTCACACCTTATGGCTCCTACACACGATGGGCCATCATGGCGCGGGACAGGGGCGCAGTAATGCGTTGGAATGCGATGGAAGCATGCCTTTCTCCCCTAACGCATAGTTGCCTCCTGTATGCCCATAGTGTGCAGCAGGCCTTAGACGGACGGGGCTACGGATGGGAGAGGAAGCTTACCCCGAGGTCTAAAGATGTCGACAAAGTACAAGCCAGCAATGTTATCTTTAAACGAGCGCGGTGCAAGGCGCATGTGTTTGTCGCCCGGACAATATTGTACCTGTAAAGAAAACTATAATGTGATATTGCTGGTAACTATTAGATAAGGATTGCATAGGGCCTTTATGACCCCGTTGAAGGCATGCTAATATTTTTTATTTGAATATACTAAGTTGACCTCTAGTAACACATAGGCATGATAAAATAGCGTTAAATCGAATCGTAGTAAAGATAGCTTTTCGAAAAATAATAAGTAATTTTCTACGTTCTATAGCATGAAGACAAACATCGTAATTCAAAGTGATAAATAAGGGCAACTTGCGATTACAGACCAGTTGCCATTCCTTATTATTAGGAATTTGACTTTCCATACATTCAGATTTTAACGAACACCGCTTACGATTACAGACGATTGGGTGCAACCCAGTGGCTCTTAACTCAATACAAAAAAACAACTTGTATGAAATGGGATCATGTAGTGTACCAACTAAACCAAATTAACGTACCGGTTACCATATGTTAAAAAAAGGATGTAACTGGTAGATTTTATTTTACCTATAACTAAGAAAATGTAGTGATTGTAAAATCTCAACTTGAGAAATCGATATGTGTAATGAATAAAACTAAAGAATGTATACAAAAATAGTATAATGGAAATTTATAACATAGTAAATGATGATAATGGAAACTTCTGTAATTTATATGTGACAACCCTGCGTAACAAAATGTCAGCTGTGTGTGGTGATTTTTCTTTCCGTTTATACTCTGGAACAAATATATGTGATTAACATACAAATATTTTTCCTTACTGGGCTTCAAACCCGGGACTGCTGGCATCATAGGCAGGGACACTACAAACTTAGCCAACTACGTCAAAATACACCGGACATAAATATACAAACAAACTTTCTTTTTTATTTATTACATCCTGCTTTCATTGGGGACGCAGTTAGCCATGTTGGTAGTGACCCTGCCTATGAAGCTAGTGGTCCCGGTTTGATCTCTGGTATATAAGGACAAGTTATTTGAGTGATGATCATGAATATCTTTTGTTCTTGTCTTATGGGGCCCTTGCCAGTAGCTACACAGAAATGTAAAAAAATGTGGTTACTGTTGTTTTAAGTATTAAATTGTAATTCTTGGTAAAAAGGCTATATGTAAATATTGTTGACCTAGTACCCATCATACTCGTACAAGTCTATTACTAGAGCTTACTTTGGGACTGGGTTGGTTTGTGTAAGATTGTCTTTTGATATTTATTATTATTATTCACAGCTGTCATCCTCCTAGCGTTATTCCCGGTTGTGCCCCTAAAGGAGCCCGGGGTCAGCTTTGCCGCCTAATCCCGAGATTATTTTATTTCACTAGTTGAACACAGTATTTATTTATTTGCTTCTTCTGTTATAGGGCAAAAATTCATATGTCCGGCTGACCCTTCTATAGGTTGCATCTCTCAACAGATTCTCGTGAAATTTTGTGAGCGAGTTCGAACTATAGGGCAAAAATGCTATTGTATGTCCGGCTGTCCTACTGTCCCCTCTATAGGTCGCATCTCTCAACAGATTCTCTTGAAATTATGCGAGCAAGTTCAATATTTATAGGGCAAAAAGGCTATGTTTCTACTCCCTGTACCACATTCAACATGTGGAGGGTTAATACTCGTAATATCTATCGGCATAGTGTGGACACCTTCCCCTTCCTAGCAACTATCCAACTAGAGTGGAAAAGTGGTAAAAAAGACACAACTTTCCTGTTAGGTTATGTCTTTTTAACCCTCACGTACTAAATTCACAGGCAATCTCTAGATCAAAATAATTTTCTGTAAATCAGACCTCATTAAAATAAGCATACATTTTTGTATTTTTTTATTTAAGATCCAGGTATGATATCTACGAATGCACCAGTAGGTGTCAGTGGTGAAAACTTACAGAGAGCAGGTAACAAGTTGTATTAACTACATCTATGCTATTTGTCTGTATGTCTGAGGCTATTTGAAGGCTTCTGAAACGAAAAATATTTTTTAAAAATTTTTTGGACATTTGTATTTATGTTTGTACACGCATCACGCCAAAAAGTGTATCTTAAACATAGCTAATAAATTAGATGGCGTTGCTGGGCACGGTCATCATGGAGACATCCTAAGCGGCCACTTCACATGGGCCAATAGCTGGCATATGCCCTGTCCATGTTTTTTCGCCCCTTGTAAACTATTGCCCACCTCTGTCCAATTATGTTAATTGAGACCAAGTTAAAATTTAACCTCAAGGAATAATAATTAGAAAATTTAATTATTATACATATATTCACTAAACGTTACAAGGCGGACGCAGAGGGCTCAGGAGCGCACGGGGTCTGTCAAACCTATTCTTACTCAAATGTGACATTTCGCATACATTGCTGCTATAGTCACTTATAGTTAAATCATTGACGCGTAATTTAATGTCCGAGAGGCAACCGGATGGCTCGCGGTATTTGAGCCCTGTGCAACCCAAACTGACCCAACTTGGAAGGGGGCGGAAATTCAAAGTTGTAAAACATGAACCTATAATACTCTGGACAGGCTATGGTAATAATAATACCACTTGCGAGCGAGCTGGTAGCATACAAATCTCGATAAGTGTGACAGAAAGGGAAATATCATTCATTGTCCTTGTTATAGTTCCACTTTTTTTTATTTACCACAACTGATTTAGTATGAAGTAGTGGCACATAAACCATTACCCGTCCAAATTAAGTAGGTTGTTTATGGCAAGTCATCAGCCATTTTAAGACAAGTTCTTAATTTAGCTGCATAGGAGCCTTTCCGTCCCTTACTGTGGCATCATGTACAACCTGTCAAGAGTATTCTAGGTTCACGGGGTAAAAAGAAAAAAAAACCCACCAGGTATTCGATTGAATTTTATTATATAACACCGTACACCCTTTCTGGCAACCGCTGTTTCAATCGGCTGCCTCGCGACAAAAATCTATTTCCGCCCCAGACCAAGTTGGCTCAATTCGGGTTGCACAGGGCGGTTCCACAACACTGGGAGCTCAATTACCGCGAGCCATTCGGTTGCCTCTTGGATGCGTCATTGCTCTGAATACCAAGTATGGTTTATGAATATGGATGTTGATTGTTAATGTTGCACCCGCGATAGTGAAATCGCCCTATAAAAAGTTGTACTTTTGTTTCCAGCTACGGACACAGTGGATCCTATACCAGTAGTACATAAATCAAGAAAACGGCCACTGGCAACTTCCGACATTCTCAACATAAATGGTAATCTAATTCGAAGTGATTTTTTGTTGTAAATCTAATGTAATGTAGCAGTTTTTAGGGTTCCGTACCTGTAAGGAAAAAATGGAACCCTTATAGGATCATTCGTGTGTCTGTCTGTCCGTCTGTCACAGCCAATTTGCTCCGAAACTACTGAACCGATTGAGTTGAAATTTGGTACACATATGTAAGTTGGTGACCCAAAAACGGACGTGTTATTATGTAATGGGTACGTGTACTAGTGGGGATGTGAAAAAATTCGTGGCAGTAGTAAGTAAGTAAGGCCAACTTTCGTACAGATTCGGCCGACACAACCGCGCCATTTGGCGCGCGCGTGTTGATGTAACTAAAGCCGGGTCCGCTGCGCCGTGTTTTCGATGTTTTTAAACATCTAACATGTTGTGCCAATCAAAACAATTCCCTATTTGTTTGCCGAAACTGACGGATAACATGTTAGATGTTTAAAAACATCGAAAACACGGCGCAGCGGAACCGGCTTAAGACAGCCAGGCAACTACGGAACCCTACACTGCGCGTGGCGATACACGCACTTAGGCGATTTTTATAGCTAATGGAACGGAACCCTTCGTGTGTGAGTCCGATTCGCACTTGGCAGTTTTTTTTAATGCTGGTTCACCGATTTCTGACAATTGTGAACTGACTTTCAAAATTATTTTTTAATTTTCACGGACCTATGTGGCTTGGCGAAGTACTGAATTGAAGTCAGTGTAAATTTTGTTTTTATTAAAGTAAATTATTAAGCATACATTATATTTATTCTAGACCCTGGGATACCGTCTACAAGCGAATTTATCAGTGCAGAGAATGTTGCAGAGAATGTTGAAAAGAAGATAAAATTATCAGAAGAAGGTATGTGTTGTTCCATCTTTTACTACAAAAGTCCTCGGTGGTAACTACTGGGAAAAAATCCCATTTGTTTTGCATCAGCTGGCCTTTGTGCTCGTTTGCCTACTCCATGCCATAAAACCAGTACTGGTGACGATAATGTATCATAAAGCAGCACCAAGTCACTATTCATGAGGGCGCTTTGATTCATTCACCTATTTTTTACAAGTTTTTATTTAACTTGCCCTGTTAGTATGGGACAAATCTTGCAAGTTAAATTTGACCCATTTCCCAGTGACCGATTGAGCTGAAATTTTGGGTATAAGTATAGTTTGGATGACAATACAATATTATGGTACCATCGAGCTGATCTGATGATGGAGACAGAAGGTGGCCATGGGCCCTGTTAGTATGGGTGGGACAAATCTTGCAAGTTGAATTTGACCCACTTCCCGGTGACCGATTGAGCTGAAATTTTGGGTATAAGTATAGTTTGGATGACAATTCAATATTATGGTACCACCGAGCTGATCTAATGATGGAGACAGAAGGTGGCCGTCGGAATTCAGTACTTAACTGAAGTAACCCCCGTTGAGTTTGGGTTCGTTAGAATCGAATCAATGAGTAGTTGATGATGGTTTACAAAAAAGTACAGTCGGCAATAAAAGCTTGTACCAAAAATGAAATTTTTGACAGAAGCTTATTAAATTTAAGTCCTATTATTGGAAGTTCGAAAATGTTCTGCATAAGCCGTGTCCACACCGGACGAACGGCTCGCCCGAACACCGTTCGCCCAAACGTGCTCGCCCGGTGTGGACGTGATTCGGGCGATCGGCGGCTCGCTCGAGCCGTTCGGGCGAGCCTCCGAATGCTTGCCCGAGCCGCGAGCGGCTCAGCCTATGTGGACGGTGGTTTTTTGTTCGGCCGAACTACAGAAGGCGAGGGCGATTTTTGCCCTACGTATTTTATTTAAACATAGAGTGTACTTTTATATCCATGTAGCTTTGTAGGACAGTTGTAAATATCGGTAGGTAGGTGATATGTCTTACAGATTTGTTTTGCTTGTTTTACAGATTTAAATCCTCGGGAAAAGGAACTTCTTCAGCAACTAAAGAAAACTAAAGCCACTGTGAAGTCTTTAAAAAGAAGTGCCACCCTCATCGACTCTTTAGAATCTACTGTGTTGAAGGAAATTGTTACCATGGTTTTAAAAAATCAAAAACGCAAATTCCGAGGCCGTCGTTGGACGACACAATCTAAGATTTCGTTGTTGGCGATTTTCAAGAGATCGCCAAAGGCTTATAGATATTTATGACATTTAATGCCCTTGCCGAGTGAAAGTACTTTGACAAGTATTTTAAAGAGAATACCTATGGAACCAGGGCTATGTCGACCTGCTTTGGAGCATTTAAAAAAACATTTACCCAAAAATGCTCAAGACAAACATTGCTGTCTTCTTTTTGATGAAATTGCCCTAAAACCAAGGCTCATCCATAACAACGCAACAGATAAAATAGAAGGTTTTACAGATATGGGTAACGGCGAGAGGAGTCCTGCACAAGCAAACCATGCTTTGGTGTTTATGTTGCAAGGATTGAAATCTAAGTACAAGCAACCCATAGCTTTTTATTTTGTGAAAGGCACTGTGTCATCACAAAAACTTGCAACCCTTATAAAAGAAATTATAAAATCAGTAAATGAAACAGGATTCAACGTTATAAGCACAATTTGTGACCAAGGCCCAACTAATACCGGTGCTCTTAAAATTTTAAAAGATTTGTCGCGTTCACACAAAGACGAAGTAGAAATAAAAAACTATTTTACAGTTGGCGACAAAAAAATATACATTGTATATGACGTTCCCCATCTTTTCAAATCCATAAGGAACAACTTTTTGAATAATGGTGTAATGACATTGGGTGGAAACACAGCAAAGTGGGAACATCTATTAAAAGTTGAAGAAAGGAACCGAAACCTTTTATATTTAAGTAAAATAAGTCCAACCCATGTCCAACCTAAGTATCGGGCCAAAATGAAGGTGAAGTATGCTGCACAAATAATGAGCACCACGGTATATGCAGTGCTAATGCTTCTTGCGCCTGTAGAACCAGATCCGGCCAAAATAGAAGAAATAAAGCAAACTGCCAGAGTCGTGATCCAGCTTGATCGATTATTCGACTACACAAATGGACCCTCCGGACCAGATGATGTCAAAAAAGGAAAACGCGAAAACGTGTCTGCAAAAACTGACCATATTAAAGTGTGGGCAGAATATAGGAAATTGCTAGACACAGTGAGTTTTATTAAGCCGGGAACGGGTGTAAGAGCCAAAAATGTTAGATGTATCGAAGGATACAAAACAACATTATGCTCTCTAAGAGACATATGGACTGACTGGCAGCGCCTTGGGTTTAAGTATTTAAATCTTCGTCAGTTAAATCAAGACGCGTTGGAAAATTTGTTTGGAGTTTTGCGACAGCACAGTCCAACAAATAGGAATCCCACGGTTGCATCATTTATTGCAGCCTTAAAGACCGCAATCATATCGAAAATGACTGCTCCCCAAAGCAGAGGAGCAAATTGTCAGAAAGATTTAAATAGTCTTTTGACTGATTTTCATGAAATTGTGTTTGATGAAACGGCCACCGCACATACTTCACAAACACACACACGCACAACCCAAGAAAAACAAAATGAAAATATAATTATGGAGGAGGACTACGTTCCTGTGCTTAGCATACCGGACGAGGATACGCTGACACTGTACATGCAGGACTTTGAATCCGATATCCTGGATTTAGATATTCAGCCCGTTGTGTACGTCAGTGGGTATATAGCCCATTGCGTGCTAAAAATTAAAAAATGTAAATCTTGCCAAGAGTCCCTAACGACAAAACCTGACGATGAAATAAATTTGTCGTATGAATATATAAAACTTCGCGAGTGGTGGAAAGACAGGAGTTCCCTGACATATCCCTCTAAAGGGTTATACAATTGTATCAACCATTGCAAAAATGTTTTTGAAAATGAAGTCGTGCCCGTAATACACACGCTAGATATTCGCCAACTAACGGTTACAATGTTCATGGCTCAATTAAATAACTCATTTGTAACATGCAATGAGCATCGCAGCGATGTCACACATTTAATAATGGTCAAGTTAGCGTTACTGCTGATTCGGAGACATTGCGCCATAATTAATAAAAAAATTGCTTTAGAAGAAGAACGAGTTGCCGACGTATTAAAAAAATCCGAACAAACATTAAAAACATAAGTACATAAAGTGCATAGAGTCTGATCACACTATTCAAATATAGTACCGATTTCTCGCAACTTTATTATGAGGTATGTTTTGAGAATTAGTACTTGATTACACTAGTCTGTATTTTAGTCTCTATAAGGATCTAATTTACTATATCTATGCTCAGATCGTGTATATTAAAATTGTAATGTAAAATATATCTTTTTCATGGTTCTTCCAAGTTACGAAATTGTAACCACGTACAGACTAGACTAGTGTTATCAAGTACTTATTTTCACTATATGCTTTTCTTGCAGCCTAACTTAATCTGAAAAGCTATGCAGCAGATTTCATACCTTTTTACAATACAGTAACGATGCAGCAGAGAGTTCACAAAACGCGTGACAGCATCGCTACAAAAAAGTTTCGTGGGCGATCTCCCTGAAAACGCTAAATGCACTTTCCATGCAAACGTTAATAGGGTGCCACTAAAAATTATATACTGAAATTGTATTCGCAGATGGATTAATGGACCTGTTTATAAATAAATAATATTTCAGAATCATACTTGTTTTATTACTTACAAGAAGTCGAAGAAGAATATAAAGTAAATCATTTAAAGCTACTCAGATCGAATATCGATAAAACATGTACATCCCTAGTGCATTTATCGTTTCAATACTATCGATAACTCGAACAGCGCTATCACGTCAGCGTGACAGTTGGTGACAGATAGTAAGCTTGTTTAGTCTGTGCAATTCTTTCCATAGTGATGGTACATTAGTAGATCTGGTTTCATACAAGTTCCTGTAGAAAGCAGTACAAGGGAGTTACGTCTCTTAAAACGTAGTGGTTATATTCTCTTTGGTGCAACCCTCCACATGCAACACTCCCTACAGTCGCTGATTACGTGGGGCGATATGGCCGCGAGAACCCTCACCCTGAAGAAGAACTCCCGGACTCACGCACTCGGAGGAGGAGTTGAGGTCGAGCGGCGGCGCGCGCGGCTTGGCGCGGGTGAGGCGGTCGAGCTCGGCGGCCGCGTCGCTGCGCGCGGCCGCGGCCTGCGGGGACGGCTCGGCGGCCGGACTCACCTCGCTAGCACTCGGAGGAGGAGTTGAGGTCGAGCGGCGGCGCGCGCGGCTTGGCGCGGGTGAGGCGGTCGAGCTCGGCGGCCGCGTCGCTGCGCGCGGCCGCGGCCTGCGGGGACGGCTCGGCGGCCGGACTCACCTCGCTAGCACTCGGAGGAGGAGTTGAGGTCGAGCGGCGGCGCGCGCGGCTTGGCGCGGGTGAGGCGGTCGAGCTCGGCGGCCGCGTCGCTGCGCGCGGCCGCGGCCTGCGGGGACGGCTCGGCGGCCGGACTCACCTCGCTAGCACTCGGAGGAGGAGTTGAGGTCGAGCGGCGGCGCGCGCGGCTTGGCGCGGGTGAGGCGGTCGAGCTCGGCGGCCGCGTCGCTGCGCGCGGCCGCGGCCTGCGGGGACGGCTCGGCGGCCGGACTCACCTCGCTAGCACTCGGAGGAGGAGTTGAGGTCGAGCGGCGGCGCGCGCGGCTTGGCGCGGGTGAGGCGGTCGAGCTCGGCGGCCGCGTCGCTGCGCGCGGCCGCGGCCTGCGGGGACGGCTCGGCGGCCGGACTCACCTCGCTAGCACTCGGAGGAGGAGTTGAGGTCGAGCGGCGGCGCGCGCGGCTTGGCGCGGGTGAGGCGGTCGAGCTCGGCGGCCGCGTCGCTGCGCGCGGCCGCGGCCTGCGGGGACGGCTCGGCGGCCGGACTCACCTCGCTAGCACTCGGAGGAGGAGTTGAGGTCGAGCGGCGGCGCGCGCGGCTTGGCGCGGGTGAGGCGGTCGAGCTCGGCGGCCGCGTCGCTGCGCGCGGCCGCGGCCTGCGGGGACGGCTCGGCGGCCGGACTCACCTCGCTAGCACTCGGAGGAGGAGTTGAGGTCGAGCGGCGGCGCGCGCGGCTTGGCGCGGGTGAGGCGGTCGAGCTCGGCGGCCGCGTCGCTGCGCGCGGCCGCGGCCTGCGGGGACGGCTCGGCGGCCGGACTCACCTCGCTAGCACTCGGAGGAGGAGTTGAGGTCGAGCGGCGGCGCGCGCGGCTTGGCGCGGGTGAGGCGGTCGAGCTCGGCGGCCGCGTCGCTGCGCGCGGCCGCGGCCTGCGGGGACGGCTCGGCGGGCCGCGCGCCCGGGCTGCCGGTCTTCTTGTACAGCAGCGAGTTGAAGAAGTTGGCCAGCACGCCCTCGTTGCCCGGCGTGCCCGGGCCCATGCCGATCTTCGCGCCGTCCAGCTGTAGACACAAGAATCGACAATCACCGAATGGACTATGCCATATAGACTCTAACTACAGGGTGGACTAAGAGCCGCCGCTCAATATGGCCACTATAGTGCTTTTTAAATGCTTGGTTACGGTGACACCTGCTGCCATTGAAGACTGGTTAGCCTAAGTGAAAGGCTCAGGACGCCACGCTCAGAGCGGGGCGTGCAGCGTCCATATAAATAGCATTTGTTTTATATGGACGCTGCACACCCCGCTCTGAGCGTCCATATAAGTTGCATTTGTTTTATATGCACGCTGTACACCCCGCTCGTCTGCTCAGGCCTTACACTTAGTGTAAGGCCTGAGCGTCCATATAAATTGCATTTGTTTTATATGGACGCTGCACACCTCGCTCTGAGCGGGGTGTCCACTCAGGCCTTTCACTTAGTGTAAGGCCTGAGCGTCCACATAAATTGCATTTGTTTTATATGGACGTGCTTAGCGGGGCGTGCACTCAGACCTTACACTAGAGGATTTTCAAACTTTCAGCCAATTTAAGGTGATCTTCTGATTCTTGCTCAGCACAAGTTTCTGCCATGCATTTTATCGTGTCGTCATGAGACGTAAGTGTATTGGGAGTGGGCTTACGGACTATCCTGGGTTCCAATCTTGGTAAGGGTAAGGTATTTGCTTTTGAGTCTTGGATGTTTTCTATGTATTTAAGTATTTATATCTATATCAATTATATCATCGTCCAGTACCCGTAACACATGCTTTATTGAGCTTACTATGGCGCTAGTTCGAGTTGTTTAAGATATTTATTTATTTATCATGATATATAAATCGTCAAAGAGGATATAAAATGTACTGAGGTGACGTCATCATCGTACCCGAGCAGTTGGAAAAGCACTATAGTGGCTGCCACTAAACGCGGCTGCTAGCAGCGAGCGCGAGCCTAACCCGCAGCTTGTGGCTCGGACGCGGCCACTCAAAAGTGCGATGCTATACAAAATGTATGATAGAACTCGCACGCAACTAATGGCGGCCCCTAGTGGCTCAATGTGCGGCCGCTCTAAAAGACAATTAACGTTCGAAAAACCCGATGCTTAGTGATACGATTAACGGAAAATTTCGTAGTAATACGGAACTATAATATGGGTGTAGACACTAAATAAAATAATCAATTTTGTCTTTTCTCAAAAAAAGGATTAAAAATGTAGTCAAATGGAGAAAAAAGAAACGCAAGAGGTTCAATAATCACGAAGTTATAGGTGTCCAAAGTTTGAAGAAGGGGTATGTTCTGTCCCTATTTCGCAAAACGCAACTTCATATGAAACGATGACGTTCGCAATTAGTGACGTCACAAACTGTACGTTTTCTCTCTTTCTAACAGCAATATCAAAACCACAGAACAAGTAAATACTATAGAAATGGTAGTGGGCGGGGTACGCGTAGTCGGGTTTATGATTAGACAATCATGTAACTGTCAAACGCAGTGGACACGCAGATCAGTTGGCATTTGACTGTCGGTGACGATTTTTGCCGTATTAAAAATAAAAACATGCCGTGTTGTGCAATTTTGTCGTGCTGAAAGGCAAGCAAAGACAAAAAGGTTCCTCCTGGAGTGATTTACTATCACCGGTTAGTACTGGAATAACTGATTTATTGAATAAATACGCAATCGATTATGACATTAGTAAGATAGAAACGACATACATGCTTGACATTGCTTGCTAGCCAAAGCCGTAGATTAAGGAAGTACCGTAATGTCACAGCAATGTATCGCGTTATTCGCGTTTGCCATTTAAACGGGGCGATTGCAAGTATGACTAGAGTGGTACCATGCCTAGTGTACGTACATGTCGACAAATAAATATTTGAATAGTTTGTCAAGAGAGATGGATATTGATGTTGGATTCCTTCTGTGAGGCGAAAACTAGCATGTCGTTTTTTTCACGATAACATTTCTCCAATCTAAATTTGAAGATAGATAAATTGCAAGTGGTGATTTGTTTGGGTACGTGTGACTTTTTGCTCACGTGTTCCTTCTTTGTTAATTAGTTGCTATGTAGTTTTATGTATATATTTTTTCTTTTCTTTTTTATGGTGCACTATTCTGTATTAGCAGTGTACATATGCCTAGTGCGATATTGTGTGCTAAGCGTGTCAAACATTTTTCTTTTTTCTATGCCATTTCTATCTGTGAGTTCCATTAATTGGCTTTGTATTACTATGTAAGACTTATACCATGTTTTTGCAGCTGTTGGTACTCCTTAAGTATAAATAAATAAATAATAATTATATTACTTTATTTGTACCTCGGGTGGCGTTCGATATCAATAAAATGTTTTCCCCATACCTATTATAATATGACAGAGCTGATTGTAGTCCATTCGTTATTTGTCATCCAGTAAACATATTTTTATTAGAATTACGTACGAGCTATAAGTAATTTAATTAGACGCAAAGTGTTGATTAATAAATGTCCGTCGCGAGTAGAATTAAATTTGATTTGAATAGGTTGATTTGTGTAAGGTTGTCCCCAAATATTTATTTATTTTTTCAAATAAAATTGTTAATTTAATGCAATTTTCACCAAACGCTGGATCAACATATATATGAAAAATGGATGGAAGCAACTGAATGAAAAGCAGATTCCGACGTAATCAAGCACGATTTGCTCCAACCATTTCAGTCCAATCCAACCAATCTGACTACATACCAATGAATAGTAACAGAAGATATCTAAAACCAGGCGCTATTCCAACTCTAGAGGTACATTATTTAATAGAACAGGTTATAATCTTTATTATAATTATATAAATGCAACAACTTGCACAGAGTATGATAGGTCGTGGATCTGGAATACTTTGCGAAATTTATACTGCCCCATTAAATAAGCCCATGAGATGAGCTAGAAGAACCACTAAAGACAAGGAATATTTATCGCGTGAAGTGCTTTAAAAATGTATTTATGTCAAAGATATTATATTTGTTATCGAAACAAATGGCATGGTATATAGAGGACTTTAAATGTGCAATTTTATTTTTATAATGATCAGAGTATGTCATATCCTTGTAAATATTTAAATTTATTTAAAACTTGTACGTATTTTGATTAAAAATAGTGAAAATTTTTTCGTGAGCTACACGGTGAGATTTCTCACAGAAATAGCACTACTGCTACTTCGGTCGGACTGATATTTATCAGGTTCGGATCGGTCGCAGTGCGCAAACGCTCTTACTCTAAGAAGTAAAGGGGCCTTTTAAATGTATTTAATTTAACTCATGCGTAATAATACCATACCATACTATATGCTAAGAATATAAAATATCGATAATTATGATTTTAGCCTCACCTCTATTTCGTATTCTTAATTTCCAAATAGTTGTATCCCCATAGAGTGTCATAGTAACATAAGACCTTTGGTTTTGAGCGTAATCAAACGTCAAGTTCATTTAAACAGGCCCCTTAATTTTGCAATGAAAAATTAATGTCAATTTCCGTCATAAGTGCTTTTACGCGAGAAGGAAAGCATGTATAAAGACTATTCACATTATTATATCCATACTTGAAAACCCCTTTCGAAATTGGCTCCTATATAGATAAAGAATAGACGGCCATTTGTAATTTTTTTGGTATTGGAAATTAGACCGCAAGTCATGCAGTTTTGAGTTAGTTTTCGTTCTAATAATTACAACTATTGAAATCAAAATGGAATTGAAAGCTTTTACCAATTAGAAGCGTTTTGCAGTAGTGTTGACATGTATAAATTCAGTTATGATTGTGTCGGGGTGGCTACGCAGGATCCCGAAGTAACTAGCTAACAAGCCGCTTCCATCTTATTTAAGTATTCCGTGATCAGTACGGTTGTAGCTTCGTAATTCTTAGAGATATCAGGCCCCTGAATGGGATTTTCGTCACTAGGCATAATTTTTTGCCTTCTTTCTTTTGGAGTAATAATAATTTTCGAGTCTACACCCGTATTCTGTTTGAATAGTTGTAACAATCATTTGATACAGAGAACAAATTGAAATACCTCCGACATTTTCATTTCAAAGTTCAATATAATAGCTTTTTCTCAAACATGCTCGGAATTGTATGCGTTAATATCACGAAATGAGGACATGAAGTTTTTTGTTTGGCCTTACGCCAAGAAGTTATGTATGAAAACCCTAAGTAAAACCATTATGTCCGCTACTCTAACTTTTTAAATTTGCTTAAAAATTACATTCTGACAACCACCACTAGACTCTGTAAGCATACTTGCGACATTTAAAAAAAAACACAAAATCTATGGTAGTATACTTATGTGCGGTTAAACATGGTGCTCGAACGGCTTGTTCAAATGGCGTTTAAAAAATAAAAAAAGGCGGCAAATTACCTATTATTTAATTGATTACCTTGTTTTTATTTTAATTTAAATATTTCCTCACATCGTTTGAGAAAAGCACTATACAATCCTCGGCCTCGTCTACGGCTCGGCCGTCTACTCCAAACTCGTTCACCAATCCCTTACTTCACGGCCTCTGCAGTAATGTGTTATTATAATGTTTGGTAATAATATCTTTATTTTATGGCCGCCGACGTCAAATGACTACCGTCCAAAAACCAATAAAAACCACTTCTAGAACTCTTATAATGTTTGGTATTAAAATCTTTATTTTATGGCCATTGATGTCAAATGACGACCGTCCAAAAAC
The DNA here is from genome assembly GCA_947049275.1 of Epinotia bilunana. Taxonomy (NCBI): domain Eukaryota; kingdom Metazoa; phylum Arthropoda; class Insecta; order Lepidoptera; family Tortricidae; genus Epinotia; species Epinotia bilunana. The sequence continues at coordinate 4,432,965 of OX346258.1, read as the reverse complement.
TAATAAAAACCACTTCTAGAACTCTTTTATAATGTTTGGTATTAAATTCTTTATTTTATGGTCACCGATGTCAAATGACGACCGTCCAAAAACCAATAAAAACCACTTCTAGAACTTTTTTATAATGTTTGGTATTAAATTCTTTATTTTATGGCCACCGATGTCAAATGACGACCGTCCAAAACCAATAAAAACCACTTCTATAACTCTTTTATAATGTTTGGTATTAAATTCTTTATTTTATGGCCACCGATGTCAAATGACGACCATCCAAAAACCAATAAAAACCACTTCTAGGACTCTTTTATAATGTTTGGTATTAAATTCTTTATTTTATGGCCACCGATGTCAAATGAAGACCATCCAAAAACCAATAAAAACCACTTCTAGGACTCTTTTATAATGTTTGGTATGTTTATGGCTCCGGCGTCAGGGGCACGAATGGGACGATTTTCCGATGACGTGAATGGCCGTCTTCGGCGGTGAAAAGACTAATGGTTGTCACAGTACCTGTTGCGTGGCGCGCTGCGCGGCGCGCAGCGGCGAGTCGGCGCGCGGCGCGGGCGCGCCGGCCTGCAGCGCGGCCAGCTGCCGCTGCAGGAAGGCCTGCTCGTCCTCCGCTGCCACTTCCGCTTCGCGATTCGCTCCGCTCTGTTAAAACAACACGTCATTGTGTTGGGTAATCGATGATACAGAGATTTAGGTTCGCGCCTTTCCAGTATGTCCAAAGTTAACGCCTACAAAGCCTATTTTTTGGCTGGACTCTTACGGCCGTATTCATAAACGTTCTACAAGCCTATTTTAACTAAAATCGTTTGTCTTTATCTGTCTTTTTGAGATTTGTATTCGTTAGAAAGAGATAAAGCACATTATATTTAGCAGCGGCATTTTAAGTTTAAGAAGCTGTTTATGCGGATTAACTTCAGCTTCTCCTATTACATATTTTTGTGCGATATAAACATTTAAATACAGGAAAGACGAATTTTGTTTTATTCCCTGTATACGGAATTTGACCGATGTCAAATTGGTAACCTTTTATGAAACGTCGAAAACGAAAATACAGACTAGTGAACGCATATTTATCGACTTTGCCTTTGGCTCGGGCGTCAAATGCCTGTGATCTGAGACATAGTTTGCATTACCGCCTTAGCTAAGTAATGCACACTATACTAAGATTATATATGCGAAAGTGTATCTGTTTGTCTGTTTCCTCTACACGTTTAAACCGCCAAACCGATTTAGATGAAATTTGGTATAGAGATAGTTTGACTCCCGGAAAGGATAACGGATAGTTTTTGTCCCGGAAATCGCCCCCTAAGGGGGTGAAAGTTTGTATGGAGATACGATATAAATCAGTTCCGCGCGGACGGTGTCGCGGGCAGAAGCTAGTAGATAATGTGATAGTTTAAATATATAGATTTAAAAAAATACAAGTTAAGGTCGCAGGAGTTCGCTGGATGCGGGTGGCGCGCACTCTTTGAGGCCAATGTCCAGCAGTGGACGTCTTTCGGCTGATATTGATGATGATGAGAAGTCGTCACTATGAAACTAACCTTTCTCGTCGCTGGCTGCACGATTACATCTCTGTAGTAGTCTTCTGGCTTACAACTCTGCATGTTTTCGTATAATATACTAATTTTCTTCATGCTATCCCAACCAGCGGGTCTGTAGAAAAAGAGGACAATATAAAGTATATGTAGAGAAAGAGGTATGTTGTAAGTAAGAAGATGGAGGTGGATCAATAACCAATTTTATATTTTGTTTAGACAGGGGAGTGGAGAGAATATGACACGAGTTACATCAAAAAAAATGTTACAACATGGATGGAGATAGTCCATAAATAATGGATACAAAACTTTAAATTTGGTGGATTTCAACCCATGACGTCACAGTTTTAAAAACTTGACATATAATTACGGTTCAAACACGCGCAAAAAGGGGAGGGTAGGTGGCGCTGCCACGGCCAACAACACCTCTATAATAATTTAAGTTTATAAAATAATTTAGACAATAAAGCGGTGTTATTTTAAGTCTATAGTAGTTTACCAAGTGTGCCTATCATGTGTTAATGTTATCTCACGCCATCTCCTGCTGAAAGTAAACAAAAAGTGCATATAATGATGTGACAGTTTTAATACAAAATTGTATAAACAAACGAATCCGCAAAAATAACCTAACAGAACATAAGTAATGTTGTGTGTACATGTGTAAGCGTGATAAACAGTGATTGATACGTGATGAGGTGCTATTTAAGTTGAACAGTTTCGCCCTTATAACATTGTTATTATTCGCCAAACCGGAGGGTGGAACAAAAAACGCGCTCCCATACTCATGAACTGGAGGTGTTAACACTGGATTCAAATATTCACCCGGTCTACTATCGGTCACAGTGGCGCAGTGGGACTTGAGTGGACTAAAGTACCTTAGTACTTCAAACGCTTATCTGTCTCGGGTTCTATCCCCAGCGTAGGAAAACTTTTTGTATGTTTTCTGTTTAAATAAACCACCTCGAACAGAGATAACCTGCTGTACTCCAAAAAGGCGGCTGTCATTGTCATTTGTTTATCTGCTTACAATGATCATAATAATAAACTAAATATCGAAACTATATAAACGAAGTGGACTGATATTTTGAACGCGAGGACAGTGTCAGTGTTAACTATAAAAAGCTATAAAAGCTGCACCATGATGACCCGCAGGGCTACAGTCAAAGAAATGGATCAACAACTGAGAACTACACTGCAGGAACTAAGAACCTACAAGGACCTTAGTGAACAACTCCTCAAAGAGAGAGAGGACAGTGAGCTAGAAGTTCAGCGGATTGTCTCCAAAAATACTGAACTAAAAAATGAATTATCCGAGCTGGACACTAAATACACAGATATGTCAGATAAATGTGATAAACTACAGACCATTGTATTGTCATTTGATGAGTGCGGTTTGACCTATATAACGGCTCTAAGCCGTATTAAAGACCTCGAGTGTGAGTTAGATGGTGCTAAATTGACAATTTTAGAATTACAGTCAAAAATTAATCTGCAACAGGCTACCGATACTCAATGCCTCTACAATGAGCTAGTAGGCAGCAAAACTATGGCCCCTCAGTCTTTGGATATTATTGATCTCACTAGGGAGACCCCATCAAAACCCACATTCACAAGTCATAAAAAGATTAAAAAATATATGAAAATCAAAAAAGTTGTTCGTAGATGTCAACAGAAACTAAAATGTAAAAAGTACTTTAAAAAAAATGTTCAACTTATAAAAAACAGGCTTTTGGTAGAAGAACAACTTCAGAATTGTTTAGAAGAATTAGAAATAACAAGAAAATTATACGACGACGATATATTACTACTACGCTCTGAACTGCTACGCAGAGAACAAACACTAAATGATATTTTTAGCAGTTATGCAGTTCTGCAAAACCGGCTAACCGAACACTATAACACCGCTACAGAACTAGTGCAGTTAGTCACGAATAATACAGAGTGCATTGACACTCAGTCAACCACATCTTGTGACGATACTGACTCACAGACACAACCAGTGGCGGTCCTGCAAGCAACATCCTGCACTGTTCCTGTGCAGGCGGCTCGGAGAGTGGTGCAATGTAGTAAAACCAAACATGCAAGTAAAGTACTAGTCTTCTCAGACCAAATTGGTATAGGTTTTGGCTCCAAGTTGTGTAATGAGATATCTTATAGCATTATTAATACTTGCATGCCTGGTGCATCATATACCCAAATTTGTGATAAAATTAAAAATAGTTACAATATTATAGATCCAGAAACAATTATTGTAATGCTGATAGGCCAAAGTATAGGCATTGACAGAAGACAGGTTACTAATAATTTAACCTCCCTTCTTGAATTAAATTGTTCTAAGATTATGATTTGTGCCTTTCCATACTCCTCGTCATTAACCCCGACCCAGAATAAGCACACACATATCTTGAACAGTCTACTTCATAACCTGACATGTCGTCATAATGACAAACTTATATTCTTTGACAGTAATAGGTTCTTGACAAATTTCAAACTGACTACGAATAACATGTACTGCTCGAAGAAAAATCTGTCAACAGTTGCCACACTAGTAGCATATAATATTGATTCAGTTATAGGAACTACAATGAAGTTACATAATGACTTCACAGTAGTCAGTATATGTAATAAAAATAGAACTGTGGAAATTCCTTTAAACTAAGTTCCAAGACAAAAGAGAGTGGTACTAGTACATTATCCTTATTTTATCAAAATATAAACCGCTTCTCTGGCAAAATACTTGATATAGAACTTTTAGTAGATAGATATAAGTATGACATTTTATGTTTCTGTGAAACGTGGTTAAATAATGACAAAATGTCATTTAATGTAAATAATTTTCAGGTAGCCAGCACATTCAACAGAACATCCGCTGAAGGTGGAGGTTCTATTATACTTTTAAAACAATCTATCAATTATAAAGAACGTACTGATATTGTCGGCTGTTCTGTTGAACGTATTTGTGAGGTGGCTTGTATAGAAATGGAAAGGCATATCATATTATGTGTATATAGGCCGCCGAGATCAGACCTTGGATCTTTTATGTCTTCTATGGAACTTATTCTGAAAAAACTCTCTAAAAATAGTAAACTGATTTATGTATGCGGTGACTTTAATGTTGATATCCTATCAGAGTCCTCAGATAAAATTAATCTAATAAGCTTGCTAAAGTCATTCGGGCTGAATTACCTTTTCTGTGAGCCCACAAGAATAGCCGGTACTTCATCCACCTGTATTGATAATATCTTCACAAATTGTCAAAGCAGGAGTTTGTCGATAACAGGTGGAATTAGGTCTGATCACAAGGGTCTTTCGCTTAAATTTGAGTTGAAAAACATGAAAGAGAAATCTATAATTGAACATAGACCTCTAACAAAGCACAGACTATTAAAGCTTAAAAATGGTGTAGAATTTAAACTTATGAATCTTGACCTCACTGAAGATGACCCTAATACCAACTATGAAACCATACTCTCCGTAATAAGTAAGGAGTTCAGTGTAATTTGTCCCAAAAAAAGATTACATGTAAATGGGAAACTAGCATTTAGTGATTGGGCAACCAAAGGAATAAGGATAAGTAGAGATAATATGTATGAACTGTACGATGATAAATCCCACACTGACTCAAAAGCCTTTCATGAACATGTTAGGTTATATTCGAAAATATTTAAAGCGGTCTGCATCCAAGCAAAAGCTATAACTATTAGGGAAAAGATACGCAAAGCTAACAATAAAATTAAAACCATTTGGAAAGTAATTAATGTAGAGACTGGTAGAATTATGTCTAGAGATTCAGAACATGAATTACTAATAAATAATCAATATATTTCAAACACTGAAGAAATTGCTAATATTTTTCTAGATTTCTTCACTAATATACCATTGAATGCAACAAAGTCATTGGACTCATCCCCTGCATTGGCCGAAACCTACCTTAAAGAAAATGTCCAACAAACTTTACCAAAATTTTCTTTTGAGCACATCTCAATCAGTGACGTCAAAAAATCATATAAGAGTTTAAATATTAAAACTACCGAAGATCTTTGGGGCTTATCCGTAAAAGTTCTAGATTCTCTAATTAATACCATTGCTACATACTTATCGGATTTGTTCAACTTGTGTATAGATAAAGGCACATTCCCAGACCTAATGAAATTCAGTAAAATCACCCCCATTTTCAAGTCGGGACATAGAACAGACCCTTCCAACTACAGACCAATCTCTGTCCTTCCTGTATTAAGTAAAATCTTTGAAAAATTGATGTTAAGCCAACTGCTGTCTCATTTTAATAAAAACAAAATATTGCATCAAAATCAGTATGGTTTCACTAAAAGTAGATCGACAGCTGATGCGGGCTGTCACCTGATGACTATTATTCTCGAGGCTTGGGAAGGCTCACAGGATGCTATTGGAGTGTTTTGTGATCTTTCCAAAGCGTTTGACTGTGTGGATCATCGCACGCTACTGCGCAAGCTGGAGGTCTACGGAGTTCATGGAAATGCCCTAAACTTGGTGGAATCATACTTGATTGATAGGCAACAGAAGGTATATATAAATGGTACATCATCTCTTAGTTCTCCGGTAAAGATGGGAGTTCCTCAAGGATCGATCCTGGGCCCCTTCTTATTTTTGGTTTACATCAACGACTTGCCTTACATGGTTAAAGACCTAGCAGACATCGTTCTATTCGCCGATGATACGTCTCTGATATTTAAAATCGATAGGAAAGATAGCGCTCTTGTACATGTAAATAACGCACTAACTATCATCTCCAAATGGTTTGCAGCCAACAATCTATTATTGAACGCGAAAAAGACCAAATGTTTGAAATTTTCATTACCCAATGTTAGATATGATGTCGAACCAAATATAATTCTTGACGGTGAAAGACTTAAAATTGACAATGCAACCTTATTCCTTGGCATTAACATAGATTCTAAGTTACAATGGGGTACTCACATTAATGTTCTGTCGGGGAAACTAAGCTCTGCAGCTTATGCAGTTTATAGAATTAGACAACTTACAGATGTAGCTACAGCGAGATTAGTCTACTTCGCATATTTTCATAGTCTAATGTCATATGGAATCTTGTTGTGGGGTGCGGCTGCGGACATCGAGACTATATTTATATTGCAAAAGCGTGCGATTCGTGCCATATATGAGATGCGTCCTTGCGACTCCATAAGAGAACTCTTCAAGGAGATAAACATACTGACCCTACCTTCCTTGTACATTTATGAAAACATCATGCACGTGCGTAAAAACTTATATAAATTTAAATTAAATAGCGATAATCATCATTTTAATACTAGGAACAAAGATAAAATAGCTGTACCTAAGTTCAGGCTATCTAAAACCAATAAAAAATCTTTCTTAGGAAACTGTATACGGTTTTATAATAAAATCCCTAAGGAAATCACTGGGCTCACAGAAGGTAAATTCAAGAGTCATGTAAAATCAACTTTGTTAAAGAAAGCTTATTACACAATTAGGCAATACATAGAAGACAAAGATGCCTGGAAGCTTCTGCATGACCACCACCTGGTACCACCACCTAATGTAATTGATACATGTGTTATATAAAGGTAGAATCAGTTTTTGACTTGCAAAAGTGCTATGAGAAAGCCTATTTGAATAAACATTAACAATAACAATAACAATAACAATTATTTTCACTATCGGCGACATGTTTGGAGCTCACCTGGATCCTTCATCAGTCCCCCTCCGTACTGGAGACTGAACCTCCGAATCCATTTGCAGTACTTACATCAATACTGCGTCCTTCTCAACAATAAGCGCGGGAGGCCTAAACGGCAGTCCGTATATCCTGTGCGTGAGGTATTTACACAGGAGGTCGCAGTTCTTGTCCTTCTTGGCGCTCGTGTAGAACAAGGCTGCTCCGTACGGGAGACAGTACCGATCCATTGCACGAATACTCACATCAATACTGCGTCCTTCTCAACAATAAGCGCGGGAGTCCTAAACGGCAGTCCGTATATCCTGTGCGTGAGGTATTTATACAGGAGGTCGCAGTTCTCGTCCTCCTTGGCGCTCGTGTAGAACCAGGCTGCTCCGTACGGGAGGCAGAACCGATCCATTGCACGAATACTCACATCAATACTGCGTCCTTCTCAACAATAAGCGCGGGAGTCCTAAACGGCAGGCCGTATATCCTGTGCGTGAGGTATTTATACAGGAGGTCGCAGTTCTTGTCCTCCTTGGCGCTCGTGTAGAACAAGGCTGCTCCGTACGGGAGACAGAACCGATCCATTGCACGAATACTCACATCAATACTGCATCCTTCTCAACAATAAGCGCGGGAGTCCTAAACGGCAGGCCGTATATCCTGTGCGTGAAGTATTAATACAGGAGGTCGCAGTTCTTGTCCTCCTTGGCGCTCGTGTAGAACAAGGCTGCTCCGTACGGGAGACAGAACCGATCCATTGCACGAATACTCACATCAATACTGCGTCCTTCTCAACAATAAGCGCGGGAGTCCTAAACGGCAGTCCGTATATCCTGTGCGTGAGGTATTTATACAGGAGGTCGCAGTTCTTGTCCTCCTTGGCGCTCGTGTAGAACAAGGCTGCTCCGTACGGGAGACAGAACCGATCCATTGCACGAATACTCACATCAATACTGCGTCCTTCTCAACAATAAGCGCGGGAGTCCTAAACGGCAGTCCGTATATCCTGTGCGTGAGGTATTTATACAGGAGGTCGCAGTTCTTGTCCTCCTTGGCGCTCGTGTAGAACAAGGCTGCTCCGTACGGGAGACAGAACCGATCCATTGCACGAATACTCACATCAATACTGCGTCCTTCTCAACAATAAGCGCGGGAGTCCTAAACGGCAGGCCGTATATCCTGTGCGTGAGGTATTTATACAGGAGGTCGCAGTTCTTGTCCTCCTTGGCGCTCGTGTAGAACAAGGCTGCTCCGTACTGCAGACAGAACCGCCGGATCCACTGCTGCATGAAGTCGAAGTGTTCGTCGCGGTAGTCATGCTCTTTTTCTAGGGTGCTCATGTAGTCAGTCTAGGGAAGATGATATTTTGGTTATTATTTTATTGAACATCTTTCTATGCTATAAATGTATTAGCGTCAGATTACGAACGGCGTCAGTTTATAATAACGAAAAATTACGAAAAAATATGCGTATACAGTTTTGGGAGTTCGTAATTTTTCGACAGTTTATCAATGTTACGGTGACACACATATGACAAAGAAACGTCTATTATATATATGTCATTTTTGCCGGCACGAAGAGGTTGACGACAATAGTACATTGTGATACAAGTGAGGTATGTTGATAATTACATCAGAGGCGGAATTACGGTGAGCGTGATAAGAGAGCCGAGGATGTAATAATCAAAGCTCACGCGTTTCATACGACTTTTTCAACAGATTTTGCGAGGAAAAAATCCTTTTCTTAAGATGAAAAATTTATTGGCCAAGTTATTTTCATTACTCATTAATGGCAACAGCTTTTTACTCACATTTTGTATATCGCCAAGAATTTCCAGTGGCGTCCATTCTTTTTATCACTGTTCTATAGTCGCCACGAGTCAATATTTTTGTTAATAACCAAACACGCATTAGCAATGTTTACAAATATCTGTGAAACGTATCTCCGTGTAACACGAAGCTACGTATCTTAATTACACGTAGCCGAATTACACGGGCCAAACGGAGCGGATCTCCGTTGCCGAGTAACACGGCAACGGAGATACGGCTACGGGTACACGAAACACGGAAAAGACCAGGAGCACTAGTTAAAAACACTTTTGCTTTTATTAACGCTGGTATCTCGAACCTACCTTAGTAATGACGACCACTATATCCAGCCCCAGATTAGTGGTCAGCACTGCTTCAGGCAGGGGGTTCTCCTCATCCTCGCTGTCCAGGTCGTCTGACAGATTCCTCGAAGACCTCTTCATCGGCGAGGACGCGGCTTGCTCCATCTCGTCGCCCGGTTCCGTGTATCGCTGCCATTTCTGCTGCTGCTGTTTTTTACTCTGTAGCCTTTGTTCTGTGGAAGAAAAAAAACTAGTTTAGACCTGGATTTGGTCAAGGAGTCTACTAACTGACTAAGGGAAGAGGTAGGCCAAGGCAGTCAATACGGGTGTAGACTCGAAAATTATTATTACTCCAAATGAAAGAAGGCAAAAAAATCCCAAAGAAATCCCATTCAGATATCTCAAAGAATAACGAAGCTACAACCGTTTTAATAGCTTGTTAAAGAGAAAACGCAAACAGTGTGTGACGTCACATTACACGAGGCTGTCGGGGGGCCGCGTCGACGGCGGCGCCGACCACGATGCGTCGCGGCACGTTGCCGTCTATTAGTGACGTCACATTCTTCCAGCGTCATCGTTTCATATGAAGTTGCGTTTTGCAAAAAAGGGTCAGAACATACCCCTTCTTAAAACTTTGGACACTTATAACTTCGTGATTATTTGCGTTGTTTTTTTCTCCATTTGACTACATTTTTATTCCTTTTTCGAGAAAATATGACATTATTGATTATTTTATTTAGTGTCTACACCCCTATTGAAAGGGATAAAGAGCAAGTGGTCCAGTAAGAATTCTTTTAAGACCCTTTCCAGCTCTTAAATATTACAAGGAAAAAAAAAACATTGATGTCAAAAGCTTATTACAGGGTTGAGGACTATCTAACTGACAGAAATGCATGGACCAAACCAGAGCCCAAAATAGCTTTATTATTCATATAGCTTATTCGGAATGTGTTCTTGTAGAACAACGCATTATGATGTTTTTAGGGTTCCGTACCAAAAAAGGTAAAACAGGAACCCTTATGGTGCGACTCCGTCCGTCCGTCCGTCTGTCTGTCTGTCTGTCTGTCACAAAGTGAAATATATCACGAACTACTTAAGCTATCAATTTGAAATTTGGAATGGTTTCAAATGAGAGTTATCCACGTGCATGGAAAATGAGAAATTTAAATAAACATTTAAATTTTCTATGAAAAATTACGAATATGAGGGGAGGTGGCAAAAAAAAATTCAACTATTAGGTCAAGTGGGGTATCATATGAAAGGGCTTGAGTTGTACTTTTTGAAACAGTTTTTCTTTTTTTCTACATTGGTAAAAATTTGATTTATGAAGGAAAATGTAAAAAAAATACCATTCCCCCCCTTATCTCCAAAGTTATCCAAGCGAAAAATTTGAAATAATTACTTGTGATTAAGATAAACATAAATATTACTGGAAAAGTATAACTTTTTCTATATCTAGCGTATTTTTTGTTTTATTTTCAAAAATCATTTCCTAGTTAAGTTTGCAATTTAATCAACTTTGTAAGTATTTTTTTCTTTTGAAATTCCTATAAAACTGTAATAGAAGTACTCTCTTTCAAATAAAAAAATTATAATCGAGATTGGTTCACGTGATAAACAATAATCGCTAAAACACCAACATACATACTAAGCTGATTGTCCTTGCACGTTAGTACCAAATGGGGCCGATAGATGCCGCTGACCCCATTCCTACATCGCGCTGTTAAGATTTTTCTACAATGAATGGGGTTGGGACGGGTATCTTTCAATAGCAGGTCAAAAAGAATTCGTGATACAATTGTCTTGGTAGTTCGATGGTCTTGGTGTAAAAGTTATTCGTTGTTTGAAATTGAATTCTGTTGTGTTGGGTAACAGGCGAAATTTACTTCGGTATCTATTTGTCGTCGTATTCGTTGGGTTTTGGCTTCGTAATGGGAAAAACTGAAGCGGATCGGTTAGGAAAAAACAAATATACTCATTGATACATTGAGGTATTAGAATTCGTTGTTTTCTCTTCTGTTTCATACGAGGGTAGGTAATTTATATTTTACGGGTTTATAAAACCTTAAAGAGAAAATTTTATATGGATGTTGATAGTTTTTCTTACGTAATTGAAAATAATTACATCGAAGATGACTGCGTGGATAAATTTCATGCAATTCTTGCTCATCATGCTAGCTACAGAATGAAGGTGTCAAATATAGGGACATTTTCTTAACCTTGAGTTAATTGATAGTTTGTAAGGAACCCTCGGTGCGCGAGTCAGACTCGCACTTGACCGGTTTTTTTTCTTTGTATTCATATTCAGTTTGACTTATTTTAAGTAGGTTAAGAACTATCATTGTAATAAGCTTTTTTTGGCAAAAAATGACTGACTGTTGAGTTTGTTTCGGCGTTTCTTCTTAACAGTGGTCTTCTTTTTCAGAAACGCTGGTAGAATTTTGGCTTGTTAAAGTGCCATTACGGCCTACTTGCAGAATAAAAATCATTTATTTCATTTATCATTTAGTTATATTGACTAACTGAACTGTGTCATCAACAAATCGACGACCGATTTAGCCTAGTTGGTAGTGGCAGTGACCCTGCCTACGAAGCTGGAGGTCAGGACCTCCAGCTTCGTAGGCAGGGTCATGGATGTTTTCTATATATAATAAGTTTTTATCGTCGCCTAGTACCCATAGTACAAGCTTTGCTTAGTTTGGCACTGGGTCAATTTGTTTAAGATTGTCCCCACATATTATTATAATTAAAGTTTGAATTTGTTTTCCCTGTAGCAGATAGTTAAGGAATTAGCTTTCAAGTTATCAATATGTGGAAGATCAGAACTACTTCAGTAGCCGCATAAGCAAATAAGTTTTAAAGCCTAACATTAGTTATCAAGGAATTAGTGGTAGGAATCAAGACATTTTTTTTACGTATATGAAATTTCCTTATCGGTAATATTATATTGCTTTAATAATAGTTTATAGCAACGTTGTGCACTAATAATCGTAATCCTACTAATATTATAAATGCGAAGGTTTAGATGTTTCAATGTTTGTTACTCGAGCAAACGAAAACGGCTAAAAGGATTAAGGTGAATTTTGGTATAGGTACATATACCCCCTTATTCATAAAACTTAAAATGCATCTGCTAAATAAAATTAGCTTTGCCCTTTCTAACGAACACAAATGTCAATGTGACAGACAAGGACAAACTAATTTTAACTGCATTTTAGTTAAAATAGGCTTCTAGAACGTTTATGAATACGGCCGATAGTGTATAGCCTGGATTAACATGTTGAATACTTTTTATCCCGGTAACCATGCCCTAAGGGGGCGAAATGGGATCGAACGTTTGTATGGAGCTCCACGCGGACGAAGTAAAAAGTTAGCAATGAATCCTCTCGGCTTGTTACTCTATTTAATTATCTATAGCTGCCAACACGCGGTGCCAATATCGATAAAGAAAGAGCATTTTCAATGTGCTATAGATCATTTGACGTAATTTACGCAGTCTTGCAAGCTAACTAACACTATGTTTATTGAGCGATCACCCTGATGATTTAGAACCATTGACTCCATCACATTTTCTCGTTGGAGAGCCACTGATTACCATCCCAGAGAGATACTTCACAGAACATAAGGTACATTCCTTGTCACGCTGGCAATACATTCAAAAAATGCTACAAATATTTTGGAGAAAGTGGCAATCGGAATACTTAACCAGATTACAGCGGAGACCGAAATGGAAAACTAAAAAACCAGAATTCGAGATTGGGGACTTAGTAATGATCAAAGACCAGAGATGCCCACCTAGCAAATGGTTACTGGGACGAGTCCTTCATAAATATCCTGGACAAGACAACGTGACACGTAACTTATGATCTCCGTACGGTGTCCGGCGTGTTAACACGTACGATCTCAAAACTTTGTCCACTGCCTGACGTTGCTAGAAAGGACACTGCTGTCCTTTAGGCAGGAGTATGTTGGGATAAGTAGCCCTAATTTCCTGTCAGATGGCGCTGCGAACAACCTATTCACGGAATGAAGATGTTACTTATATATATTTTCAATTAGTTGTTGTTGTATCTGTGGTTCGGAGCAATAAACATCTAAATTATACTTAATACGAGATTTTATTACAAATATCTAAAAATACGAGAACAAAGTAGTTTAGATTAGCTTTCAATATTTGACGTCACTCCTGGGCATAAGGCACTGGTCCCACCGCCTGCTAGTAAGCTAGAAAAGTTGGGCGAGTAGCATTACATTGCGGATCTGTAAAGGTCGATTGATCACACTGTGCCTGGTCAGCACGCAATGAACCGTTACTCGCCCAACTTTTCTAGCTTACTAGCCGGCGGTGGGACCAGTGCCTTAAGCTACATTTATTACCACCCGGTATTTATGCGAATCCTTCTTTCTGGCTAGAGGATTTTTTTTTGTAATTAATTTTGGTAATAAACAACCAAATATGAAATCGTCAGATATTTGGAAGACATTCTTTAAGCACTGTCGTAGGAATGTAATGTGCATTTCTCAGAGGCCTATAGCTAAAACGAACCGCGGTAAATATTATTACATAAACCAGCTGATATTACAACTTTCATTAATATTAAAGAATAATAACATAACACAATCGCTAATCATGAAAACCTTTAATTATCTCTATTGTCGCTAAAGAAATAAAGTATAAAATCTCGTAAAACGCAACGCCTATTTTAACGAAGTTAATTAACTGATACATATCGTGTTAGCGTACGCTAATAGAACAATTAAACCAGATATCCAGTCAGTAGACTCCAAGTAGGGAGTTATTGGTTTAACATAATTTAAGACATAAAATATAGATACTGATGAATGAAATAATAGCTGCAGATGATCACATAATTCGTGAAAACCGGATAAGCAAGTATTTTTTTGTTAGCAGTGTTTATAACGATAGATTTAAAAAAGCATCATGTGTATAACTCTAAGAGGGAAGAATAGCTTTGCAGCAGCTCGCAACTGAGAATATGTACCTTTTTGATGAAATTTCCATTTCGGGAGAAAGCGGTTTCCACTAACTAAATCTTAACAAATCACTTTGATTTCGATATCGATCGCTCAAGCATAATATATTCTTGGTTTATACCATTCGCTATTGCAAATTTTGAAAAAAAGGGGCAACCTATAAACCTCGTCTTCCATTGTGTAAATAATGTACTAAAAAATCATTGAGATTGTTTTTTTTTTTCTTTCTCTTTTCGTATGAACGAGTACGTAGTATTCTTCCCTCTTAACACCTAGCCACATTTTTAAAGAAAACCAAATGATATGGGTCTTTCAGTGATTATTTGGCGTAATCTTTGGTGGTTCCTTTGGTGCTTTCAGATATCGTGAATTCGATTGATCTTCCGATTCATTTCTGTACCACGTAATCAACAATATCAACATCAAAGGCGAGGTGTCAATTATATGCGAGGAAATACTAGTATGTTTCTTTAGGAGTCTCTTTTGAAATATTCGAAACCATAAATATTATTTATTTTTATTACTATCGACTATCTGCCCGCGCGTCACAGCGTGCTCATTACAGAGAACCAATGCGGAGCAGCGGGATATTATATAGCCTACTAGCTTCCGCCCGCGACTTCGTCTGCGTGGACTCGGGATAAAACTATCCTATATTTTAATCCAGGCTATAAACTATGTTTGGGCAAAATTTCATTCAAATCGGTTCAGCCGTTTAATCGTGATTGAGTAACAAACATCCAAACATCTAAACTTTCGCATTTATAATATTAGTAGGATTTCGAACGTGAATGTCCATTCTATGGACAGTTAAAATAATTTTTGAAATCGGATTGGTAGTTCCGGAGATTACCTCCTACATACAAACTTATGGACTTTACCTCTTTGTAACATTACTAGTTGCTCGCGCGGTTTCGCCAGCGTATTGCAATGAACGCAAACCCGGGGGTTTAAATATAGCCTATAACCATCCAGAAAGTTCAATGTACACGCAGATGAAAAAAAAAAAGAAATATAATAGGCGGTTCCGGAGATAGTTCTTAAAAGCTACAATCTCACTGACGTTTCCTCTCTATAATATTAGAATAGATTATACAAGTATGGATTGTTACAATATGAGTAAATTAATTAGGCAATAAATGAATTAAGTAACTCATATTGTAAAAATATCCTCATGACACTAACGACTTTAATCCGAGATTGCAAATGCCAAAAACATTCAACCAATAAAAACGCCGTATTAGTCAACAAACCGCTTTATTGCATAAATATGCGGCATTGATAAAACATTACACGCGCCCTGACGTAATCCTCATATTCACAACCACCGTAGCCCGCCTCAAACCAACCAGTGTAAGTTAAATCCACCGATAAAGCAGTACATACGAATGTCAGAGGTCAATATAAGTATACGTTGCGTGAGATTGTGAATAGCGTGGCTGACTCATGGTCGGAGAGTACGGGGACCCCACTAAATGAAGATATATTGGACGGATTAGAGTTATTAAGAGTCCGCAGTAAGCTCGGCAGAATTTCACCTTCCCATACAAACGTAGTTACGCTCTCATTTAAAAACTACGTGTTGGATTGTGACGAAATTAATATGAGGTATATCTATGTAATATAATATTTAATAATAATTAATCTCGCGTCAGAAAAAAAGCCAATACAGCTGAGCCCACATGAAAATTATTATTATTTTGGTATTTTAAATTAACGCTGGCAAGCCCTTCCCACCAGCCGATCGATTTAATTTTTTTTTGGGTGCACAGGGAGTACAGAGCAACTGTTTGAAAAAAAAATGTCGCTGAGCTCACATATTTTTTCTTATTTTTCCTCACCCCACTACACCCGCACCCCACCGCCCGCGGCCTGCCAGCAGGAGGATTATCGGAAAAGGTTGTTCAGGGAAGTAGCTAACGGAGTTTCAATACAGCTGAAGCCACATGACCGATTTGGTCGCTAGCTCTTAAACCATTACATTTTGACAGATTACCCGTAGAAAATGTGTCAAAGTGTAACTGCTGGTAGGGAAAACTATCCGTGGATTGGTTATTGAGAATGGCCGTTAGAGGCGTTTTATCGTGGCTTCGCTTAGGGCGAGTTCTCACCAGAGATGTGCTGTTTTTCACATAATTTAGAACAAGTATTTTTACAAGCTTAAAGTAACTTGCATACATACATATGTATGTTTTTTCGGGTAAAAATTTTCAATTTAACCGATTGATTTGAATTATAGCTTATAAATAAACTGTGCAAAATGAGTAAAAGTACAGTCGACAATAAAAAGCTTGTAGGTACTATCGACAACATAGCTAACTGACCATCGGTGCACCTTAAATGCATTGTAATAAGGTTCTATATAAACACAGGATGGTCAGTTAACAGTGTTGTCGTTTGTACCAAAACCGTTCACTGTGACAGTAATTTATTTGAAGTCGGATTAGGTAGTAGAATTTTGAAATTAATAGTTTTGGAGATCACCCCTCCCCATACAAACGTCGCCTCTTTCCTCCATAATATAATAACGTATAGATTTAGGTGTGACGTAACTCTTGAGTCACGGACATTTCGGCGTCCCCGCAGAGAAGATCAAGATAGGCATTTGGACACAGTACAGTGTTATTGGATGCGGATTCGTAAGGCCTTGTTCATTTTTTTAGACGCCTTATCACGTCATCTACTTATACAACTAATAAACTTTTTCGGATTGCCGTTGCAGATAGTTTAGTGCCCTTTGTAGAAAGTATCTTGTATAGAAAGTGATTTTATCGTAGTTCTTTCTAAAAAGTTAATAATCATTTTGGTTAGTCCGTTATCTAAATTTGGACGTAGCTTATTTGGAAAGAATCATTCGTTTTGAGAATGATCAAGTGGTCGTGGGTTCGAATCCCGGCTCTTATGTACCAATGAGTTTTTGAGTCGGACCTTATGTACGGAATGTAATTTGATATTAACCGGGTGCTTTTCGGTCAAGGAAAACATCGTGAGGAAACCCTGCGAAGAAATTCAAAGGTGTAAATGAGGTCCCCAACCCGCACTGGGCCAGCGTGGAGACTGCTGCCCGTTCCCTCTCACCCATGAGAGGAGGCCTGTGCCCATCAGTTGGACGTATATAGGCTCATTTATTATTTGAGCATATGAAATTTGTTCAAACGCCGCAATTGGGTCAGTCCACGTGGGAAAAGCACAACTTATCTAACATTTGCGAGCGACCGAGACGATATTTTGTGGGTTGCATTCGCCTCAAAACTGAGGCTTGTTACGTTTGGGAATAATTATTAGTTCTACTCTACAGTCTATAGGAAACAAAAAAATACTATGCGTTATCTATCGCATCCATTCCTATCTTCGATAATGACTGACCTCAATCACTAGGACGATGTCGTTTTTATATCGTTTTGTACTCGGAATAAAGACGAGGCTGATTAAGACCGTCACATGTTCAGCATATGAATAGCAACTTAACAGTATATTTCGTAATTGATGGTGTATTCTACAGTAGGTTACACGAATGGAGTAGTCAAAATATTACCAATATTATTAAAGGGATAAGTCTGAGATTAACTTTCATTATATGCGGTAATCTCCAGAACCAGCAGTCATTCGGTTTAAAATATTCTTTCACTGGAATTGACTCTCTGGGTGGGCTGCGGGTTTGCCTGCATTCTTTGTAATACGCGGGCGGGCGGCGCAGGCAGTGAGTTAGTTATTCAAGTCTAGGTAGGATAAATCGCCAATAGCGTGCCACCGTTCAATAACTGGCCACCTCATACTAAAAATTTACTCTATTCACCTTTAATATAATTCATTTTTGTATAAGGTGTTAATTACGGGCCACCCTTCAATAACTAGCCACGTTATACTAAATTGAATTCTGTTTGTAGGGGAACATAGTTAAATTAGTATTAGGGAGCCAGTTATTGAAGGGTGGCCAGTTATTGGCGATTTACCATACACATTAATATACCAAGAAGAACAAAAGCTAGAAAGACAAACGAAACTTTGTGTGCGAACCATTAGGTTGCCAAGGACTACCTTGAAAGTAAGGGCTCTCTATTATTTTCCAGACTGATGCCGTGAAGGTTTCTCTATACCTACAACGGAAAGCTTCGAGAAAAGCGAAGTACCTTTTGGCTTGTCGTGCCGCCCGGCACTACCATGCTGGTCCTTAATTCGGTCCGCTTTGACACCTAATCCCAAGATTTGTCGTAGGCCCTTGTTTTACGACAGCGACTGCCATCTGATTTCCAAACCAGAGGGAAAACTAGACCTTATGGGTTTGCACCAGTTTCCTCAAGATGTTTTCCTTCACCGGAGTGGACTATACTTGGCATTATTGTTCGAAAAAAGTCCATCAAGATGGGCTATTTAGAGTCCGCAGTAAGCTCGATTCTCCATAAAAACGTAGTTACGCTTTCATATTAAAACTACGTGTTGGATGGTAACGAAACTTTGCATATACAATGACATGAGGTATATCTATGTCTGTAATTAGTTTATGTAGCTTCAGATACCATAGTTATAAAAATACAGCGATTTTAAGTTTTTCGTACAAAACTTGTTTTTGCTGTATTTCGTTTGTTTTATAAACTGGAACCATATAAACTAATTACAGACATAGATATATCTCATGTCAATGTTTATGCAAAGTTTCGCCACAATCCAACACGTAGTTTTAAAATGAGAGCGTAACTACGTTTGTATGGAAAGGTGAATTTCGGCCGAGCTTACTGCGGACTCTTAATATCATAAAATGATCTCATCACGTATTGCACGATTATTCATATGGACAGAAGAACTGATATTTTCCATTGGTTAGGGTAAACCTACATATTTATTGTCATTTACATAGTACGATAGTTGACAACAATAAAAATACATTATTGTTACATTTCCAATTAACAAAATTCAAGAAATTACTAGGAAACTATCATGTTTCAACCCATCTTTGCTATTTCAATTATTTCATACTAGCTTCCGCCCGCGACTTCGTCTGCGTGGGCCCGGGATAAAAACTATCCTATATTTTAATCCAGGCTATAAACTATCTTCGTGCAAAATTTCATCTAAATCGGTTAAGCCGTTTAGGCGTGATTGAGTAACAAACATCCAAACTTTCGCATTTATAATATTATAGTAGGATAAAAAAACTTCCGTGAGTCTGTGACATGTTACAGCCATTTCCAATAATCAATCCACGGATAGTTTTCCTTACCAGCAGTTACATTTTGACAGATTACCCGTAGAAAATGTGTCAAAATGTAACTGCTGGTAAGGAAAACTATCCGTGGATTGATTATTGGGAATGGCTGTTAAAGTATAATGAAACGGGTCGAGCGTCACTTCTTGGTTCGAAACACGTTGAGCGATATTCGACCTCAAAGATTGAGTGACCCGTTTTATTAACCCCCGACGCAAAGAGAGGGGTGTTATAAGTTTAACGTGTCTGTCTGTGTATCTGTCTGTGGTATCGTAGCTCTCAAACGGACGGACCGATTTGAATGCGGTTTTTTGTGTGTCATAGATAATTTTATCCCGAGTGTTCTTAGCCATGTTTCATGAAAATCTGTTCAGCCGTTTTTGAGATATTGGACTTCGAAATGAAGATGTCGGGGGTTTCTCAACTTTTCTAAATTGTAGTTATTATATTTTAATATATTTCAAATATTTTTAAATAGGTACATGATACCTTAGACAGTCATCACGTGCTTGTTCCTATTTCGCTACAAACTTCTTAGTCTGTATAACAGAGCGTATTTGAGGTTTCATAAAAAGTTGCTGATTAAACTATCAGTCAACATTCTTATTATGATCACTTTCAAAGTTATTTCAATGCAATAATAGCCACAAGCTACGCTGGTCTAGTGGTTCAATCATGCGGCTACTAAACGGCGGTCGTGGGTTCGAATCCCGGTTCATACCAATGAATTTTTCGGAACTCATGTACGGAATATCATTTGATATTTGCCGTTAGCTTTTCGGTGCAGGAAAACAATCGCGAGAAAACCTGCACCTGAGAAGAAATTCAAAGGTGTATGTGAAGTCCCCAATCCGCACTGGGCCAGCGTGGGGACTACTGCTTGTTCCCTCTTATTAATGAGGTGCTTGTGGCCAGGCAGTGGGACGTATTTAAGCTGATTATACACAGCGACAATCCCGTAACGATATGGTTACTCATAGTTGGTAGAAAAATGGACCAGACATATTACGGGCTGGTGTCCAATATACGGGAAAATAGGAAGGGGAAGACAAGACAGGAGATGTGACGATGACTTCCCGACCAAGGGGACAAGATTGGCACAAGACAGAGTTAAGTGGAATACTTTAGAGGAGGTCTATGTCTGTGAAAACTGGTAACCTGACGCAATAGAATAAACTAACTAATATAATAACTACAACTTAGAAAAGTTGAAAAACACCCGTCAATTTTTTTAAATTTTTAATTTAGAAACAAACGGTCATTACAAAATACATTTTAACAATTAAATAATTTCAAAGTCCAATATCTCAAAAACGGCTAAACAGATTTTCATGAAACATGGCTAAGACCACTCGGGCTCACAACAGCTTTCAAATAACAAAAACCGCATTCAAATCGGTCCATCCGTTTGGGAGCTACGATACCACAGACAGATACACAGACTCTTTAAATTTATAACACCCCTCTCTTTGCGTCGGGGGTTAAAAATATAATATAAAATTGCAAGAAAGTCAGTGAAGAGGCTATCTGTATTTGTATAGTTGGTCACATGCGTTGGACATGAGGACGACCAAGAGAACCAATATACGTACTTATCATAATTGTAGAGAAACACAGTGTGCTTGTGGCTCTTTCGTAGTTCAAACTTGCGAATCAATTAAACGTACTGTCGATCAATGTTATGTGTACATTTTCCACAACATTACAAAGACATAAGGTGCATAATTGCGAACTTCTGTGACGTCAAGCGACACTTAAACGGATGCAAGTCATGACTCAGCCTCACTACGTTGAACGGTGCATTAGTATATTAGTTTAGTACGCTGCGCACAGATAAGATAAGAGATAAAGAATAATTAGATGGATGCTTGGCTATCTCTTGCATACCTGTGTGCTTTTATGAAGTCTAGATAACTGTCAATCGTACTTAACCCTTTTTCAGGCTGGTAGTTGGAAAATTAGAATTGAAAGTTTTCTTCATTCAAATAATAATTTTTTTGTTTTCTATTTTCTTTTATTTGGCCTGCAGAGCTAATTACTAATTAGCATTAAGATGGCCCCCTAGTTGCCGACTATTTGTTGACTATAGGTAAATGTGTAGTCGGCTTTCCTAACTAGTCGGTACATCTCTGCTTAACAGTATTGTCATACAACTTACCAGGTGTGAGATCCAATTTGTCTATATGGTCCCCGAGCACCTGCGCCCAGGTCTGCAGCTGCTCGAGAATGCCCCACGGAGTGGTCATGGCCGCGGTGAAGATCACCAGGGATTGGGGGAATGTGTCCTCACTGAGGGCGAACTTGAGGAGGTTCGTGTGGCCTGGGTCGCCATCTAACACCCATACGCTGAGGCGTGTTTGGTCTACGAAAAGATAATTAATATAAAATGTACAAATAAGATACAGAAGGCAGTGCTCTTGGACTGTGGAGTAAGAAGTTTCCTGTCTCTGTCACCCTAACCACTGGTAGCTTAGGCCCTGCCTTGCTGCCAGCGTCACGCTAGAACAGGTTTTTATTATGATTTTATGTGTCGTATGTATAGTTTTATATTGTTATTGTAACTAACATGGGAGAAAAATTAAATAAAGGAGATATAAACATTCATTAATATTAGGTGATAAATCTTACACAAAATAACTAGCAACATAGTAAACACAATAAGGCTTATGTTAATGGGTAATAGAAGATATATTTAATAGATAGAAATACTAAAATACATAGAAAACATCCAAGACTGATACAAATATTTCATTCTTTTCACAGAAATATTTGGGATTTGAACCAAATTATAGTATAATATACTTTATTTATAGTACATAAGACTCAAATTAACCTAGATACAAACTAAGTCAGCATCAGAAGTAGCTAAGCAAAATAACACACTCAAAATGACCATCACAGATCCTTATTCCCTTGACACTAGAGTTCATGTGTAGATAATTTTGAACACTAGGACCGCTTAGTAACTTCTGCTGCTGACTGTAGAGTTAGCAACATGACGATGATGATGAAGGTAGTAACAGTCTCTTATCTTAGTCAAAGGATTCTCGCATCTTAGCAAAATTTATCTACACACATTTAGTTTACCGACTTATTCAATAATCTAGAATTGGCTGATACAATTAAACTTTTGTTTTTAAAACTAGATGCCATTATGAGAACAGATAAAGAAACTGTTCTGCCTACTAGTCAGAATACAGGCTTGTTAGCAGCTTTGACACTATTCCATAAGCAAAAATGTATGTTTACATGTTTATTTCACAGTTAACCTAAAAGCAATGTTGTTAGATGTAAAATGTGGGGAGCTCACCATCACGGTATTCATCTCTAACGTCTATATAAGCATATTCGAGCGCCGATCCCTTCTTAGGATCCTCAACGCCTTGTAGTTTCGCGATGAGAGTAGTTTTACCACTCTCATTATTACCCAAAACTAATACATTTTTGTTTGAAGGTAGTTTCGTGTTGCCCTGATTCTGGACTTCTTCTAAAATCGCAGACCTGAAAATGTTCAAAAATTCGATCAATGCTCATCAATTTCTCGTCGTACGTAAGTTTGATACGAACGTCACTAAGGTCTAAAGTCTTTACTTGGTTATGCACCGTACGGGAGATAAATGCGTGTATATTAATGCAATGTGAAAAGATTCCACAGTTGTTTTACAAACAAAGGTAAGACGTCGCAGCTAGGTCACATATTTCTCAGGTATGAGAATTGACATCACGTAGGTGTGACACATTAGATCCCCTATATGGGGGACTCGGTTGGACACAAATATAACAGTGAACCGTTACCATAAGTTGTCCTTCGTATCTCCATTTTTTTCCTTTTTAGATTTAGGCCCATTTGCCTGGCCGTTTGTCTCCATTCTTCAGAAATGTTAGAAGATAACAACGGCACACAGAGGCTTTTCGCTTTCGGCCGTTCATACGTCACTCTCGCGATGAAATGTATTGCTGTAGCAAACTTTTCATTTTGCCGATAACGTCAGTTTATGCCGGCAATTTACCCCAAAGTTGTGAAAGATAATCACTTATACGAGTATTAAAGTTCGATTGCTAACATGCAACGTCTAAAAATAAGTTTTGATGCATTTTTAGCCATATTTCAAGAATTTAAAATTAAAAGCAATATATTTCACGGCTTTAAAGAGCAATTTATTACCCTATAGATTATTATTTACTAACTACGGTAACACTGCATATTACTTTTTTTAATGACCATGGCATGTATGTGAAACATTCCAATTAGAAAGCTTTTATTTTAATGGTTACTTTTCACCAGTATTACACTGTAACAGCTGTAAAAGTAATTAATGTAAAAACTTGATGAAAATTAAAAACGCTATAAAATCATTTGAATTTAGATTAAAACTAAATATTTTAAATGTAATGCTTTTTATATTTGACTTTATATATATATTAAATATCATACTCATATTTATTTAAAATTGTTAGTTTAATCCTCATATCCTTTATTATTTTGTAGACTTAAAATAATAAAGGATATGAGGCATCCAAATGTATAATGGACTGAAGTTTTGAATGATCTTCATTACTGTCAATCGGGATTTTGACAGAACAGCAGGACTCTAACGTCACTGTTGTTATTCCGTTTCAAAAATCAAGAAAAATAAGTGACTTCAAGCACGTGAACAAAGGAAAACCTCCACACTACCATTACTTATCATATACATAGTTTAGTTTCAAGCAAAAATGTTTCGGAAGCCACAGAAGCCTAGTTCCGGGAAGAAAACCAACTTGTCGCAAGTGAGTCATTGAGATTTGTTTGTCCTTCAGACTAACCGTTTTAATACAAGTCTATTAAGTCTAATTGGGAAAGAGATTCATTGAGGACTATATAAATTTCTCTATATTTAGAATCTTATTTATATCATCTCTTTACGAGTACTTGAGGGCTTGTTAAATGTTAATATCCCAATCCGCATAATGGATAGGGTCCTATTACAATGGCCGCATTGTGTGTTCAATTCAGTTTCTTTACTTATCGATAGGTAACGGTAGTACAAAACTGTTAGAGGAATGACTCATTTGTTATGATTTATTTGTGATTAGGTTACTAATTGAGTAACAATTAGGTGTTCGTTTCCAAGATATTCTTTACATGTGCGTATGTTTATGCAATTTGGTTAGATAATAACATTATAGTATAACATTATGAATAATGTTGCAACAATTCAGTTCTAAATTGCAACTTTTTTGAATACAATGGAAATTTGTATGGAAAGAAGTTTTGAAAAAGTTTACCCATCTCTTTTTACTATATCTTTCCCAGGACAAGCTATTTATTGCCTATTAGAAATAACTACCTAGTTAATACATTTGTAGATTTCAAACTGCATGTATGTATGTGGTTGGGCTTGCAAAAACGGCACAACTATTGCTGGATGGCCTGTGCTGTGTTGCGGAGTAATAGACTATAGATAGACGCAACACAGCTCGCGGGCTGTCCTGTGATAGCCAGGCTGTATGTGCACAATTTTGACAAACTAAAATCACACTAATTGAATAAACATGAGATTTCTTTTTCATAACTATTGATGCATAATATCAGGTTTTGCATGTGCAACATTGATATGCTGTAATTTATTTATTCATAGAGCATGGTACAGTTTGTCTCAAATTTATATTGAGAGATTTAAGGCACTTGGTGGCTGCGTCAGTAAGGTTAATCAGGTCTTCGAGAGGTACCCCGGTAAATCGCGTTTCAGGGTATTCAAGGATAATAATATAAATATGTTTTTGTACAACCATGCTGTAATTATAGATTATAGCATAGCAATTGAGTATTTTCCTTATATCCGCCATTCAAACCTGGAGAGCTATCCCAGGACTGATTCTTCAAGTTTGCAGGACTTGACCAAGAATTGTAGTAAGTGGCCTTCACAATCGATCAGCGATGGACCATAATAATAATAATACATCTGAAATAACAGTGTCACTATTATATATTATATCCATACACATGTATGTATTTTACAAGCTTTTATTTAGTGTCACTGTCCCGTTGTCTGTCTGCCTGTCTGTAATCAAATCTTGCAAGTTAAATTGTACTGACCGATTGAGCTGAAATTTTGGGTATAAGTATAGTTTGGATGACAATTCAATATTATGGTACCATCAACAAGGTGATCTGATGGCCATAGGAGTTCAGTACTTAACGGACGTAACCCCGTTGAGTTTGGTCTCGTTAGAATCGTCTCAATGATTAGTTGATGATGGTATACAGAAAAGTACAGTCGGCAATAAAAGCTTGTACCAAAAATTAAACTTGCTGAAACTTGTTATACTGTAACTGTGTATGGATATTATACTGAACCAGTCAGTCTTAGAACAACCGAAAAGCAATATTTGCTTTTGGTAAAACCCATATTCAGTTCAGCACATCTATAATCTTTATTGTCCTTCCAGTTTGGACTACTAGACATTCCTGACACATTAGACGATAATGATGAACCCATGGAAGGTTCTGATGAAGACATGGACCTGGAAGCAGAGCTGGCCGCCATTGCTGGTGGTGGAGCCAGACACAGGCCTCGGAGGCCAGTACCTGTGCTAGCAGCGGAGTTAGACGCAATGATTGCTGCAAGTTTAAAGGATATACCATCTGATGATGATGGATCAGGTTAGTGAGTAGAGTACTCGAATTAGAATCAAACATTTAAAGCCGCGTTCACATTTGTCTGTCATGTGGTGTTGTGATGCATCAGAACGGTATCGGTTTCATACATTTAATATGGTTGCACTAAATTGGCTCGCGAGCAGCTCGCCGCGCGAGGCCAGCAAGGCTGAGCCGCTCAAATTAGTATGCAGCTTTATAGTAGCTATCCGCGGGGCTCCGCTTCCATTTTAAACAGAGTATAAGTGATGCTGCGGGATAAAATATAGCCATTGTACATGAAAGAATTTTTGAAATCAGATGAGTACTTCCAAGCATTACCCCCCATACCACAGAATAAGTAATAGTACAAGTACAGAAATTGCACTTTCTAGCAAAAACGGCGTTTAGGCATAAGAAACGTGCCGTCTGTGCATCTTTGTCGATCGTATAACTTGTATTCACTCACACACGGCACGTGTAGCGCTAGGGCTGTCACGCCAAGAATGCTTGAGTAAAGTGAACCGATATTCATATGTATGTACTTCACATGTATGTCAGTGTCATTATGAATAACACCGCACATAAAATAGAGGCAGATGCCACTTCTATTTTATGTGTGGTGTATTATTATTCTATTAACTAATTCAATTTAACTTTTGAAATTTTAATTCGTAAGTTAATGCACAAGTAAGTTCAAAAAGCATATGGTTTTATTAAGATAGATCTGTTTAGGGTTCCGTAGATACTTATATAGATTTTTTTTTTGAAAAAAGTTTGCGTTATCACCGGACAAGTACTCCTTACACAAAACGACGTGACTGCCATGATTTTCCTATGAGGATACGTTATTCTATATTGGAATTTGAAAGGTAGACATTTATATATTTTTCGTTTTCATCGTGCTTTTAAAAACCTCGTAATAAATAAGACAAAAATAGGTACGCGCGGTTCGTCGCATTCAAGTAGGCGGCGGGGGCGGATCACAGCACGACGCACGTGTGCTCGCTCGCCGGCCAACGTGCCGGCCTGATTATATACTCTTTGTGCCGGCCCTCGACTGACTGGCGGCCCGGGGCCTCGCGAGCGATAGGTGTCTAACGCGCCCCGCCCCGCCCACTGCAAGCCCCCTGCCCATACATACAACATAACAACCTCACAGACTTTTTCTCTTCTCTGTAATATTAGTATATTTCCCAACAACTCTATAGGATAGTGAAAAAAAAAGAGTATAGGAGACTTTATGTGACCGCTACAGGAGATGACGACGACCCTGATCTCCTCAACGAGCTCCACGGCCTGAGCTTGGAGGAGGAGCCCGCCCCCCCTCCGGCCCGCACGGCTAGCGTGGACAGCAGTACCGTCAGTCTGCTGCAGGACCGCATCACCAACTACATTGCTGCTGAGAAGAATGCCAAGGCGTCAGGAGAAAGCGGCCGCGCTAGGAGGTGAGAAAATTGATGATGTATTCTTGTTATCTATGTTGGGAGTTTCTCTGCGCGATCGCATCAGAAATGAGGCTATCCGCAGCAGAACCAAGGTAACCGATGTAGCCTTCCGAATCGCTAAACTTAAGTGGCAGTGGGCGGGGCACATAGCACGTAGAACCGATGGCCGTTGGGGCGGAAAGGTTCTCGAGTGGCGACCACGTACCGGAAGGTGCGGCGTGGGTAGGCCCCCCACAAGGTGGACTGATGACCTGGTAAAGGTTGCTGGATTCCGCTGGATGCGGGTGGCGCAGGACCGGTCACTTTGGCACTCTTTGGGGGAGGCCTATGTCCAGCAGTGGACGTCTTTCGGCTGATATGATGATGATGATGATGATGATGATTCCTGTTATTCTCTCTCGGCTCGCAGAAGATTTGTTGCGCGAATTCTAGCTCTTTCCAGTTGAGGCCAGTTGAGTAAGCCGCTTTCCCAACTGATTGCCTCCATGTATTCTGTGTTCTGTTAGTGGATTGCAATGTATGTTAGCAAGCCAGTAGATTGTAAGGTGATTGTAATTTGCCATACAATATGTAACCTTCCCGACAAAGTGACACGAAATATATTTTTCTAATTAAAGTGCTTAACAAGGTGTATTTTTTTAAAGTAAATCTACTTTGCATTCCATTATTACCTGAAAACTCGGAAAATTAAATTACACGCATATGTAGACAGTAGACAGGTCTATTAGCGTCATATACACTTTCTGTACGTATCACTCTGCACTTATAATTATTTGGACACCATGATAGTTATGGGCACACATCATAAGTAAAACAACTAGACAATTTTATTGGCATCCCGATGGCGAGCAAGGAACGGCCATAACTATACATCTCACTATTATTCTATAGAAAACACCCTCGAGCGTTTAGCTCTAAAACGCTAATCGCGACCGCTCATGATTAAGGACCGCGTAAAGGTTAAACATGTCGAGCGATATTCGGCCGTAAAGACATACCCGTTCCATTATATTTCAATACTAGCTTCTGCCCGCGACTCCGTCCGCGTGGAACTCGTTTATATCGTAGCACCATACAAACTTTCATCCCTATTTCACCCCCTCCGGGGATGGTTTCGGGGATCAAAACTATCCTATGTCCTTCCCCGGGATTCAAACTATCTTCATACCAAATTTCATCTCTATCGGTTCAGCGGTTTAAGCGTGAAGAGGTAACAGACAGACAGACAGACAGACACACTTTCACATTTATACTATATATGTATAGTATGGATATCACGCTTGTTGTTCCAGATTCGGGCGAGGCCTGAAAACACTTAACGACCTCCTGAAGCAGGCCAAGACGGGTGCCGCCATCTCCAACGAGGATATCCCGCCGCCCGTGGCCGTCGGGCAGGCGGCGCCGGCGCCCGAGCCCGCAGCGGAGCCCCGCACGCCTGCCCGACCCGCCCCGGCTATACCTGACGCACCTAGGTAATGAGGACACTCTCTCTCATCCCGGTTGTGCCCCTAAAGGAGCCCGGGGTCCGCTTTGACACCTAATCCCAAGATTAGGCACAGGCACTAGTTTTACGAAAGCGACTGCCATCTGTCCTTCCAACCCGGAGGGAAAACTAGACCTTATTGGGATTAGACCGGTTTCGTCACGATGTTCTCCTTCACAGAAAAGCTAACGGTAAATAATCCGTCCGTAAGTTACGAAAAACTCATTGGTACAAGCCGGGATTCGAACCCACGACCGCCGCTTGACACCGTAGCTAACTATGTAGAATACTATAAATAGGTAATATATTTATAACTATACAATACAAACGCTCTTTATTGCATACCTCAAAACATGACTCAAATAGACATAATAACTTATGCCTGATTTACATTCAGCCGAAGTGAGCAGGGAAGTGGGCAGGACGGGCATAAAATGCGGTATTACGTCCGTCCTGTCCACTTCCCTGCCCTGCTCACTTCGGCTGAATGTAAATCAGGCATTAAAAATAGATGTTAAAAACAGCCCTGTACCCGTGTGGTGTCGGGTTAGAATTTCACTACCCCTTTCCTTCCCGTGGGTGTCGTAAAAGTCGACTAAAGGAACAGGGTTGGAGTGTGTTGTGGGCGATGGGCTAGCAACCTATCACTGTAATATCACATTTTGTCGATCTTTTATAACCATAGTTATGCTAAAAGTGGCGCTGGAACATAAGTTTCATGTGCTCTGCCTACCCTTTTTGGGAATAAAGGCGTGAATGTATGTATGTATGTATGTTAACAACAGGCGGTCTTATCGCTAAAGAGCACTTCAAAAGTCTTACTTTCGTAGACATATTGAAGCCATTTTGAAGAATTGGACGTTGAGTTTGATGTCGTTTTCGGATATCTGTTTGATGTCCGTTAAACTTAGCTACGTAACCAAAAACGAAATCGAAGCCACTTCTATTCTATTCAACGGGGCTCCCATACAACAAATTTTTTTTGCCGTCTTTATAGATAATGGTATGGAATGGAACCGTTCGTGCGACTCGCACTTGGCCGGTTTTTATTTCGTTATTTGGCTGTCGCATGCGACCGCGTAGGTGTACCTACTAAAGGCGTAATTTATTTATTTATTTATTGATACATGGAAAACCAACAGCGCAACATATTTATAGACAAAATAATAAAACCATATAGCCAATTACAGGTTCTCACTTATAGAAATAAACTAACACAAAGAACTCTATAGCCAAACTTAAACTTAGCGTACATTACGACGCACAGTAACCATCGCGCACCAATAGCAAGCATGGCAATGGGAATATACAAGTAGTTAATAAATTAGGATATATAAACTCTAATAACCCGAGCCTACACCTGAAGTATCACACATGAAGAATCTTGTCAATTTGGATTTTATTGCTTGTATGTATCACAAAATATGTCTATATCTAATTTAACTACAACTTTGTTTAAACTCCTGCCTGGTCTGCACAAAAAACTATTCTTTCTATATTTAGTGGAAACATGGGACGTGCTAATAGGACGAAAATGGCGGAATCTTCTTATTGAAATATTTTTTTCCAAGTAAATTAGGAACTTGGAATACTATAGAATAACTTAGGAATTTGAACAAAACCATGTTGACTGCTATCTATAGTATTTTTTAATACTGATGAAACCTGCAAATGGACTATTCTTTTCTTTCGTAATGCGTTGATTTCCTCTTAACCTTTTGACAGCCACAGTCGGCTATGCCCGTCGACGGAAAGTCGTGCCACTGTAGCCACGTCGGCTACAGCCGACCATACATTTTGAATTAATATTATGTAATAAAAAGCTTTACAAGTAACTTCAGGCATTTATTTTAATAGTTCATGTAGGTACATCAATTTCAACATGCCAATATTTATAAATATACATATATCAGAAGTTTCATTTTATTAATATTTTGTCTGGCTATGATGGATTGAAGTAAATTGCGCGGCTCTCTGCGGCACGAGCGGCCATCAACGACGCATAGGGATGTGCCCGCCAAACAAAACAGAATTAACTCACAGTGTATCCTATCTATAATAGTTAAAATAAATGGTCCTGATCTACCACAATTGTTCAGATATTTTATAACCATGCTACCCCATACACATAGCAAAAAGAAATGAATAGTTATAGTTCATTTTGTAGTTAGTAATAATAATCGACACGACGAGTTTCGCACATCTCTAAACAACCAGCGCTTTCTAGATAGATATAAATACGAATCAAAATATACCATGCTTATTTGCATTCACACAAAACAGCGGGGTCACTTCTTATCAATCGGCAAATTCCTTTTTATCTTTACCTGCACGTGCAACAGCGACCAGTTATTTATTAGCTGCCATTCAAGAGGGTTTTTTTTTATTATTATTTCATCATTACCTTTCTAAAAAGAAAACATTTAGGTTTGTAATAGCTTGTTTGGTCTAGAATCATAATCGATATGACAAGTAAACGCCTACCACAGCTTCCCAACTCTAATATGAAAACAATTTCCTATGCCTTTGTGGCCCTTGACGGCCGGAGCCGTCCACGCGTGACGTCATCACCTCAGCAGTGTTGTGAATCGATCACTGATCTAAAATGTATTCTGTGCAGATATTTTGGTATTTACGTACTTTAATGTTGTTTTTCAATGTTCATATTCAATGAAAATGCAATAACATCATATTCAAGTATATTTCTAACACTTTTTTCAACATTAGTGATTATTAGCTAGGTATTATTTAACTATCGTTACCCCATTTTGAACTCACTATGTTTTGCACAGATCGAACCCTTGTTTTTGCTCTGGTTACAGTAGGGCAGCGTTTTGTTTTGCACCGTGGCTGCCAAAAGGTTAATCGTAAAAGTGACATAGGCTAAAATATTTGTAAAAATGCAGTTGGGTTTTACGAAATATCTTTTGATTCCACTTGTCTGTAACGTATTACGATGGAAGTGCAGTCCTGTGACGTGAAACTCGAGGATCCACATAATATCAGCGTCGAGTCATCTTCTGTGGCTCGACATTGTGCTGAGTGGACGCCTTTTTCGCATTTCACGAAATGTTAATATGTATTGTATTGTTGTATTCTGTATTTTTGCGAACTAAACTTATTTTCTTTCTTCTTCTTTCTTCTAAAGCACTTGACTTATTTCAGTCCCTCGGCGCCGTCCCCCTCGGCAGCGCCCGCGCCGCCCCCGCGCGCGGCCGCCGGCCGCGAGCAGCCGCCGCCCGCGGACGAGGACCCGGCCAGGCAGGAAGGCTTGCAGATTATACTGAGTAAGGGAACATGGCGATATTTCCAAGTTACTGGTGAGGTAGGGCACAGCAAAATGTCATCCCGCTCGAATTTGGAGCAGCCCAACTGGGGCCACACCTCTGCCTTGCAGGAGGCCACAGCCACAATAACACTACTACTTGCTCTGTAGTAGCACTTTTGTGTTCCTAGACAGGGTGGCCACTTTCTGGAAAACCGGGAAAAGTCAGGGAATTTCGTTGGTCATGGAAAAGTCAGGGAATTGTCAGGGAAATTTAATGGAGGTCAGGGAATAAAATTGTCTCTGTATGTACCTAATAAAAAAACCAAAATATTAATTTTACCATCTCCAAACATTATGTATCTACTATACATCCCCACTTTCGTATGCTTTGACTAAGGGAATATCTTGTTTCGATCCCGCAATCGCAGTCAATGCAGAATTCCGACGAGAGAGGCTCGATAAAGTGTTGGACATATTTGTCAAAAATAACCGGCTTTCAGGATATGAAGCAGATAACGTCAATAGTGCCTTCAATGATATTTGTAAATGAACCTGAATTTGTAAAATCAATGAAACAATTTTCCATTACGGATGGTCACCGACTGGATGATCTTTGGCTCGGTTTGATAAAAATTGTCATGGTGTTTTCCCACGGAAACGTTTATAGTGGGCGTGGCTTTTCCATCAATAGATATTAGTGGAAAATCTTTCGCAAGAGTCTATAATTGCGCAAAGACGCGTTTACGACGCTATATCCTACTACGGTGGTATAGACAAAATAAATATTGAAAAAAAAAATGACCAAGCGGCTCGTAATGCTCACTACTTGTACACGGAGGAGCTACACAAAAAAGAGGAAAAAAGTTCAGAGGCGAAAATCAGAGCAGAAAAAAGAAAAACTGCGGAAATGGTCAGAGAACTAGAAGCAAAAAGGCAAATTTTTCTCGAAGGAGCTGCCAAAGATGCTGCGTTATTGAATTAACAGATTACCAAGTTGCAATAGATTTTGTTATTAGTTTTTCAAATATACATATAATAAACATG
Organism: Epinotia bilunana; assembly: GCA_947049275.1. Lineage (NCBI taxonomy): Eukaryota > Metazoa > Arthropoda > Insecta > Lepidoptera > Tortricidae > Epinotia > Epinotia bilunana. The sequence continues at coordinate 4,399,565 of OX346258.1, read as the reverse complement.
ATAACTGATGACTAGGTTGTTTTGTTTCAGTTATACCCAAGATTTTTAACAGACTTGAAAAAATGAGGTTTCTCAATTCGTCGCTTTAATTTGTACCATAATACGTAAAACGTTGAAGTCTAGTACTTACTAATACGGTTAAGGCCCGTATAAAGTGTTCCCTTTAGTATTTCTCGCTGGATTATATTAACGTATCCAATAAATTCAGTAGTCAGAGGTACTGTTTTAATTGGTTTTTCCTGTACAGCTTTTAATAAAGATGGTCAAAAATTAAATGAATTATTGGGTAATTGAAGAACTGTCTGATAGCAAATTACAATTTATAAATACAATGAAACAGTACAATAACGTCACCTGACGTAAGATGTGAACCCACGACTTCCGTCTAACTATGCTTTCGCTCTTACCAACTGAGCTGTTCAGATACTACTTCTTATTATTTCCGTTTTTGTAATTTGCTAGCAGAGAATTCTGCAAAAACTCAAAAATGTATCCCAATTATATTTTATTAAATTTTACATTTATTACATTTATGATTATGGTCAGGGAAAAACTTCAAAAAACGCCTTGAAAACTGGGAAAAGTCAGGGAATTTTGGTTGTAGTAAATAGTGGTCACCCTGCTAGAGGTGAGCAAGGTCGCCAGAGCTTCCGAGGATGCATTGTGTTCAGAGCGAGGGAAGTTGTTCCTTCAGCTGTCAACACGGCGAATCCTCAAACATATCAAGGGTCGGCAACGCCCATGTTACTCCTTTGGAGTTGCATGCGTCTATAGGCTGCGGTGTCCGCTTACCATCAGGCGGGCCGTACGCTTGTTTGCAACAGTCGTATAAAAAAAAAGTTACACGGTAAAAAAATTATAGCAGTAGCTGCAAACCTTTTAACGTTTATAACTGCATAGAAAATTCTGCTGAATAGCTCATGAATACGTATAGTCAGCAGCAGAAATTGCTACGCGGACTTTCTACAGAAAGACCACCTCCCGCCCCAAGAGCCACTTTAAGAACGGTTTAAAACTATTTGAGGCATTTTCAAAAACGTCACTACGATCACTTACAAAAGTAAGCGTTTTGTCTATGACAATTAAAAAAAAGAAAACTCGGAAAATCTTTAAGCACACTACAATTTGTCACACCAACTTGCAATAGTAGGAAAGATACCATCCAACCATCATACACTACTATATAACCAGTCTAACTATAGCAAGTTGTTGTGACAAATTGCTAGGCCTTTAAACGTACAAACGACAACACTGTTAACTGACCATCCTGTGTTTATATAGAACCTTATTACAATGCACTTAAGGTGCACCGATGGTCAGTTAGCTGTGTTGTCGATAGTACTAGCACTTGGCTGTTTGTAGTGATTTTAGTCAAAGGTAAAAAAGTATACAGTAATGGAATATCATACACTTTCCTGACCGCTAAAACTGTACAGTAATGACTTTCAACTTTTTAAATTTGCGTTCGTCAATAACGAGGAACTTCACGTGCTATTTTTGCTGCAGTAAGGCGAACATTTTCGAGCATATTGGAGAAAAACGATATACACTCGACGAGTGTCAAGAGAATAAGGATTGTATAGAGAAATTGAAAATATCTGCCCCACGGTGATGAGCACAACACCAACGTTTTTCAACCTCCCCTTCCTCCCCACAGAACGCAAGAAAGACTTCATGGCAGCAGCCCTCGCCTCCAAACACACCGACAAGCCACTGGCCCTAGAATACCTTAAAGTCGTCAAACAATTCGACATGGTGGCTGAGGCCTATCGCGCCGGACAGGATATGGATCTGACTGAACTACCGACACCCGACGCCATTGCTGCTGGGTTCAGGGCTGAACAGAAGGGAGAGGAGCAGACGCAAGGAGCCACAGGTATGCTAATCACTATTACCCTAAAGTCATACATCCACAAGAGATAATACGCGGATAAGCCATTCATCATATCAGCCGAAAGACGTCCACTGCTGGACATAGGCCTCCCCAAAGAGTGCCAAAGTGAGCGGTCCTGCGCCAACCGCATCCAGCGGACTCCAGCAACCTTTACCAGGTCATCAGTCCACCTTGCGGGGGGCCTACCCACGCCGCGCCTTCCGGTTCGTGGTCGCCACTCGAGAACCTTTCAGCCCCAACGGCCATCGGTTCTACGTGCTATGTGCCCCGCCCACTGCCACTTAAGTTTAGCGATTCGGAGGGCTATATCGGTTACCTTGGTTCTGCTGCGGATAGCCTCATTTCTGATGCGATCACGCAGAGAAACTCCCAACATAGCCCTCTCCAAGCCCTTTGGGTGACTTTGAGCCTTCTTATGAGCCCCATAGTAAGCGACCACGTTTCAGTGCCATATGTCATCACTGGCAACACACACTGGTCAAAGACTCTCGTCTTGAGCCATTAGCCCTAGAATACCTCAAAGTCGTTAAACAATTCCACATGGTGGCTGACGCGTATCGCGCCGGACAGGATATGGATCTGGCTGAACTACCGACACCCGACGCCATTGCTGCTGGGTTCAGGGCTGAACAGAAGGGAGAGGAGCAGACGCAAGGAGCCACAGGTATGCTAGTTACTATTAACCTAAAGTCATACATCAACGAGAGATAATACATGGGTAACCACTCGCCCTAGAATACCTCAAAGTCGTTAAACAATTCCACATGGTGGCTGACACGTATCGCGCCGGACAGGATATGGATCTAACTGAATTAACAACACCTGATGCCATTGCCAAAGTCCAGTTCCACGAGAAGTCACAAGGACAAGCTACTCGCCCTAAATACCTTAAGGTCTTCAAGTCAATATCAGTTCATCTCATAGGAGTAGCGGTCAGCAGTGTTGGCTTCTGGGGGTATATTAGTCGAGTAAAAAAATGTCGATAGACCAGAATATTCCAAATTGGAAAAAAGGTTTGCATTGTGACTGACGCGTATTGAGCCGGACAGGGAGACGGATCAGTCTGAGCTACCGACGCCTGACGCCATTCCTCAGGGTCAGCAGAAGGGAGAGGATCTGACTCAAGGAGCTGCAGGTATTCTAAACAAGCCCGATATTTGGTGGAGAAAACCTACAAATATAACTAAACTAGTTTACCACCTTGACTAATGCCACTTGACAACAATTCGCTGTGCATTGCTGGTTTAAGTAGAGTCGAGTAGAGGCTAGTGTAAATCTATCTATCTATCTATCAATTCAGCCCGTGTCCACCCACTGTTGAGTATAGGCCTCTTCTTATTACGTCACTCTCCTCGGTCCCGTGCTAATCTCATCCACTGTTTGCCTCCTGTTCGGCAGATATCATCGGTCCATCGGGCTGGTGGTCTGCCCGCTGACCGTTTCGATGACCTTAGCCACCATTCAGTAACCCATTTTGTCCTTCGTTTCTCCTCGCCAAGTGTGCTGCCCACCTCCACTTTAAGGCTGTGCATTGGAAATGATCGCGTGGCTTGAAACGCCGTTCTGACTAGATTAAGAAACAATAAGGTCTGATTTTCAGATATATGACTCTTGACTATATGATTGTTTATCTGATTTTATCGATACATGATTGCTTAAAATTTCCTCGATAGGAAAAAAATCCCAAGTGGGGTCTGTATTGTCCTTTATTTACTCAATAGTTTTGTAGTCAATTTTGAGTAGAATTTGAGTAGGTCAAATGATACATAATTTTACGACACAATCAAGTTAATACTATACTATTTTATCTCATCTAAAATCTCACTTTATGAAATTTAAATAATACATCTCTAAATTAGGTATTTATCGAAATTTGTCCAAAAAAGCCATTCCCGAAGAGTGTTACATCTCTTTTCCTCGTGCGCGGAAAGCATCAGCGTCTCTGTCTAGGGGGCGTGTTCGACTCAAATCAAGGCATCGCCTTAACTGTGTTATTCGTTTGTCGACGTCCGCTATGTCATGCTGGCTGTACACATTGGGCCAACGTTGGCGCGTGAGCAGGATGCAGCTATCTAAACGAATGAGATCGAATTATAGCCCTCGTCCTCTAATCATTAGATTTGGTTGGTCTAATGCATAGCTGCATCCCGCTCTCGCGCCAACGTTGGCCCAACATGTACAGCCGGCTTAAGATTCGTCAAGTGAACGGGAACAAATCGGCACACAACTTCGTCATATAAGCATTGTCATTGTCATTTGACAATTTGGTGAAACAGTGCCTAGGAAACTAGCTTTCGGAAAATATCAAAATTCAAAGAAACATCTATGCGTCAAGGTTCAGTTTATCTCCTAAGTGCTCAAGTTTCAACAGAACCCCTCTCTGTGCTTGCCATTCGCTAAGCCACCCTCACGTCCTTCATAACTTGTCCTATTTGTTTCTAGAAGCGCCGCCCGAAGCGCCCGCGCCAGAGGAAGCGCCCGGACTCATCATGGCGTCATCAACGGCGGAGGCACTCAAGCAACGTCTCGCCGGTTTCCAGGTAAACGATACCACGTAATAATCTCGTAAGGCTGAGTGTCCACCAGAGCTGTGCGAGTGTGCTAGGCAGCGGAGCGGTGTGCGAGGAAAAAATCCACCAATAGGAAGAGTTGCGTAAGCGAGGCTAGCAAAAGCTTTCTCGAAAAAGGATTAAAAATGTAATCAAATGGAGAAAAATTCAATGCAAAAGGTTAAATAATCACGAAGTTATAAGTGTCCAAAGTTTTAAAAGGGGTGTGTTCTGTCCCTTTTTCGCAAAACGCATATGAAACGATGACGCTGGAAGATTGTGACGTCACACTAATAGACGGCAACGTGCCGCGCCCCGTCGTGTTCGACGCGTCCCCCCCCGGCAGCCTCGTGTAATGTGACGTCACACACTGCGTTTTCTCTCTAACAAGCGATATTAAAACGGTTATAGGTAGCTTCGTAATTATTTGAGATATCTGAATGAGATTTTCGTCACTAGGCATATTTTTTGCCTTCTTTCTTTCTTTTCGAGTCTACACCCGTATTATATTGGTGGATTTCTTCCAGCTGAGCAAGATACTCACACTTGGGCGGGTCGCACCAACTTAAGTTATATAATATATTGTTAAACTCTCTTTCGCCCGCGACTTCGTCCGCTAATACCGCTTACGATTACAGGCGCTTTGGTGCAACTCACCCCAAGTAGCTTCAATGACTTACGCGGTTTTGAATACGGATGTAGACTCAATATTTATTATTACTCCAAAGGAATGAGGGCAAAAAATATGCCTAGTGACGAAAATCCCATTCAGATATCTCAAAGAATTACGAAGCTACAACCGTTTTAATATGGTTTGTTAGAGAGAGACAACGCTCGCAGATCGTGACGTAACGATCTGCGAGCGTGACAATCGGTTCATATGAAGGTGAGTTTTTCGTGAAAGGGACAGAATATTACCACCACGAAGTTACAGGACGGTCGGAAATGCCGTGAATGGCGTCGAGAAAATGATGATATTGCTTGTTTGTGTGCTACCGTGAAATCTAAAATCCATTTAAACATTCACTGTTAATAATATTGTTATGTATGCGAGTGTAAGTGGCTACGCCCATCACGTTACCTATATATGAATAGACAATTGTTTTCATTTGTTTTCCTGCCCATCGACTTATTAAATATTATACTACATTGATAAACAATATCTGAACGTTTACTGTAGAATCTAATGCAGCAGTGGTTCCGTGAGAAGACTAGGTGTCAAAATATAAAAACCGGCCAAGTGCGAGTCGGACTCTCGCACAAAGGGCTACGTACCATTAAATCAAAAAAGTCACGTTTATTGCATGGGGGCCCCTTAAATATTCATTTTATTCTATTTTTTAGTATTGTTGTTATTATTGCGGCAACAGAAATACATCATCTGTGAAAATTTAAACTGTCTAGCTATCACGGTTCATGAGATACTGCCTGGTGACAGACGGACAGACAGACAGACAGTCAGCGGAGTCTTAGTAATAGGGTCCCTTTACCCTTTGGGCACGGAACCCTAAAAAGGATGTTTACATTACAATACAATACACACCGAATCGCTAAACTTAATGGCAGTGGGCGGGGCACATTGCACGTAGAACCGATGGCCGTTGGGGCGGAAAGGTTCTCGAGTGGCGACCACGTACCGGAAGGCGCAGCGTGGGTAGGCCCCCCACAAGGTGGACTGATGACCTGGTAAAGGTCGCGGGAGTCCGCTGGATACGGGTGGCGCAGGACCGGTCATTGTGGCACTCTTTGGGGGAGGCCTATGTCCAGCAGTGGACGTCTTTCGGCTGATATGATGATGATGACAATACACATTAGCCATAGATGACCTGTCAAAACCATATGCATCGTTACTGTATCGCGTGTGTAGCGTTGTTTAAACAACAACTCTTTCATAGGAACAGTCCAAGTTGATCTAAGCGGTCGGAGCCAGAGGGGCCGGTACCTTCCTGGATCCGACCTCCCTTCGTCTGGCAGACTGGTCTGCGGCCTGGGGTCACATATATGCCCTCGTGGCACGGACGTGGGCCGACTAGGTCGCCACAGACTAAGTATGTTGTCAAAAAAGTACATAAAAAAAGCCTTATATTTCTTACAAAAATTACACTTATACGTTTTGTTTTTAAGTAATGCAAATTAAAAATACTTTATTATAATATATTATTTCTATAACTTTATCAAGCTAGTAAGAACCCCTCGCTTAGTCGAAGGTGAAGGCCTCCTCTAGTGACTTCCAAGAGTCCCTGTTGTTCGCTTTATGCATCCATTGTTCTCCTGTTAGTCGTACAGTCAGCACCATAAGTAACTGCGCAAACGAAGACGTCAAAAGTCTTTATTAAAAGGGAATAAGAGCTTTTGACGTCCCCGATTGCGCAGCTACTTTTGATTCTGACTGTACAATGTCATCCGACCAGTGCAACGGTAGTCTGTCATTCTAGCAATGTGTCCCGCCCAGCGCCACTTTAGTTTTTTACAGTGACATAGAGCGTCGGTAACTTCCGTTTTATTTCTAATTATTTTATGCGATATTTTTTGAATTCTTTTTACTTTGAATGTACTCCTTTCCATACCCCTTTGACAGGATCTAATTTTGTTTTTACTTTTATGTGTAAAGTTCCATGTCTGACTAGCAAGCGTAGGTTAGGGATGGTAAGATACAAATGTCCATGATTTTCTTTTTAATTGCTATATGCACGCTACTTTTCATAATTTCTTTCAATCCCCAAGTACATGCCATGACATAATCCGGCGGTCTCTTGCCACCATCAGTGGCTGCCTGAGCCGCCTGGCATTGTCAGAGATGATGACAAAATAGCTGATGTGTCTGTCTTTGGTTGGCTCCGTGGACTGCTGCTAAAGTCGGTGCAGCGGCGGAGAATGTGGAAAATGAAACGTATTAAATATAGAGGCCTCGGCAGAGAGTACACCTTTGTACCCTTTAGCGTCTAGACCCTCGTGGGGTCCCAGTGTGCAATAGTACATTACTGCAGAGGCCGTGAAGTAAGGGATTGATGGACGAGCTTGGGGTAGACGGCCGAGTCGTAGACGAGGCCGGATACAACGAGTCCAGCAATCCCTGTTCCGGCCGAGGATTGTATAGTGCTTTTCTCAAACGAAGACAAAGACAAAATATTTATTTGTAAACATAGGTTCAAAAGTGTTTCAATTATTTATATTAGTGTATCTCTATGTTTTGCCATAAGGCATACAAATATTTTAAGTCAAGATGGAGCATGCGTCAATTGTTACAATTCTTCATCTGTCAAGTATTCCCTTAGTGAATAGTAGGCTTTTTTAACAAGAAATGCAAACAAGCTTTTTTTTAACGCTACCAATTCTTCTAACTTAGTTATATTTCTTGGCAATCTATTGTATATTGTAGGTGCCATCCCGAAAATACTTTTACCAAGAAGAACTGTTTTTTTGGACTTCACATACAGTTTGACACATCTGCGAGCACTTTTAAAAACAGAAAATTGGTCCATATTGGCCTTAACGTATACTGCTGTTTCATATATATATAGACATGGTAATGTCAGTATGTTGTGCCGAATGAAATGTGTTTTACACGATTCTGTTATTGGTAACCTACATACTGATCGTAGACATTTTTTTTGTGCCTTGAAGGCCATCTCTCGGTCTGTGGAATTGCCCCAGAATATGACGCCGTATCTCAGAGTCGAAGTAACATACCCGTGATAGGCGGTTAATACAGTCGGCTGGCTTACTATTTTACTAAGGTTATATAATGCATACGAAATTTTATTAAGCTTTTTACATACAATGTCAATCTGATCCTTCCAAGTCAACTTATTGTCTAAACTTAATCCTAAAAACTTTGTAATGTCCGTTTCATCAATTTGGTGTTCTTTGTATGTCACAGTAAGATTAGGTATTCTTTCAGTTCTTTGCTTGAAACTCATAATTTTTGTTTTATTCAAGTTGATACGTAAATTATTATTTTTCAGCCATTCTATTACAGTCTCCAATGCGTTATTTATTTTGATCGGCAATGTGTGTGGATCGCTTCCAGTAAATACAATAGTACTATCATCAGCGAAAAGAATCATGGGATGTTCTACAGTCAGTGGCAAGTCGTTGATGTATATAAGAAACAATAACGGGCCTAATACACTGCCTTGAGGCACCCCGAATTTTATTTCTTTATACACACATTTCTGTTTTTGTTTTAATACAAAGTTTATTAATTTTAACTACTTGCTTTCGTCCAGTTAAGTATGACTTAAGTAGATCGTGGACGTTAACGCGTATGCCATAATTATATAGTTTATCTAACAGTATGTTATGGCCGACAAGATCAAATGCCTTGGACATGTCCATGTATAATGCACAGACTGGTCTCTTTTCATCGACTTCTTTCATAATTGTTTGTAAGAGATCGAAAATTGCCATATTGATAGATTTATTTTTTCTGAAGCCTTTTTGTTCTGCAGCAAATAGGTTGTGAGTTTCAAAGTATTGGTACAAACGTTGAAAATTTTTTTTTTTATTATTTTTGAAAAAACGGATAAAAGGGCTATTGGTCTATAACTGTCCATGTTTTCCTTGTCACCCTTTGTCCCCACCACCCCTTCTCCCCCCTTCCGGTCACCCCTTGTCACCCCCACGAGGTGAGGAAATATTAAAATTTGTGTAATTTGCCGCCTTTTTTATTTTTTAAATATGCCATTTTTATAAGTAGTTCGAGTACCATGTTTAATAACCGCACATAAGTATAGTACCATAGATTTTGTTTTTTTTTTCGCAAGTATGCTCACAGAGTCTAGTGGTGGTTGGCAGTATGTAATTTTGTCCTTTGTCAGTTTAATATTAGTAAACAAATTTAAAAAGTTACAGTAGCGGACAATAATGGGTTTACTTAGGGTTTTTACACATTACTTCTTGGCCCAAGGCCAAGAAGAAATGTAGGGAGCCTTAAACAAGAAACTTCATGTCCTCATTTCGTGACATTGACGCATACATTTCCGAGCATGTTTGAGAAAAGGTTATTTGCGGAAATCGCGAAACGTCTGGTGACGTAACTGCTGACCGAAGAGTTCGCGCAACGAATCGGCATTGCAAGACAGCGAGGAAATGCCGCTAGCATGTTCGGTACAATTCCTCGAGGGCCTTTTTTAGGGTTCCGAACCTCAAAAGGAAAGAAACGGAACCCTTATAGGATCACTTTGTTGTCAGTCCGTCTGTCAAGACCCTTTTTCTCAGGAACGCGTGGAGGTATCAAGCTAAAATTTATACCAAATACTCAGGTCTACTGTCCCTGGAGCTGTGAAAACTGCTAAGCCAACGCAATCAAAAGATACAGCCGTTTATGCCGCAAATTTCCGAAATTTTTACCCGATTACCGAAGGAGAGGGGGTTGTGTTTTTCGAGCGTATGTATGTATATATGTATGTGACCTCATTCTTTGGCACGCCCTGCAGCCTAAACCGTTTGACGGATTTCGACATATGAGGTGTCGTTGGATTCCTCTTGATCGTGGGAGTGACATAGGCTATAAAATTTGAAAAAAGCAGTTAGGTGTTTTGAAAAATCTTTTAATTCGTAACTCGTAACGGAATCAAAACCTACAGGGTACTTCCCGTGAACTAAGCATCTTGAAAATTGGTACGAAGCAACGTCTTATAGCACAGATAAAGGAAAAATTGCGAAAACCGTAAATTTTACGGAACCCTCGGTGCGCGAGTCCGTCTCGCAAGTGCCCGGTTCTTTGGATTTAACTTAGTTAATCTTAATTATCATCTTGTATACTTCATTATATACTTTAGCAAGCTTTGTAAATTACTTATTAGTAAGTCCTACTATTCAATATCGATTTTTTTTTAATGGACAACATAACTTCATGTAGTAATATCTGACATTATTATATACATTTGTTATTATTTTGACATTTGACATTTCTTTTCTCATTGACCATTTTCTCTTTTATTTACCGAATATTTTTTGTTTTTTATACTATTGTAATTACTTATATACCTAATTCCAAATGTACCTACCTTCGTCATTCGCTAATGGCTGTTTGTACGCCTCATGGCCAGAACATAGTGATTCTATAATGATTCTTGTAACACCAATCTGCCTGTACCTATGTTTTACAGACAAATAAATGAATTGAATTGAATTGAAAAGTGCATGTATGTAGCTTGCTATATATTTGTATTTTAGGAGCAAGAAGCCAAAGCGAAGGAGCAAGGCAACTCGTCCAAGGTTCGCCGCATGGGCCGCATAGTCAAGCAATACCAGGACGCCATCAGGTTACACGCTGCAGGGAAACCGGTGCCTGTTGACGATCTGCCACCGATCGCTGGCTACGGACCCATACCGACAGATGGCGTGAGTGTATACAATAGTTTATTGATAGCATGTTCGCAGAGAATAATAAAATTGACACATTGACCCTACACAAGCATGTTACAGCACCGGCGCCGAATTCAATTCAATATTTATTATTTATTTTTTATTTATTAAAAACTAAAATTAGACATGAATAGTAAGGTAAATGCTCCACAAAACTACATCGATAGTTTGACTGTGGGTGTGGAGTCAGAATTACAGTCTCAATTAAAACAATTTAATGATAAAATACAATTATGTTACATATGTCAGTCTTATACAACTTTTTTTTACCGTTTTAGAGCCGAAGCCCACTTAATTAAATAAATCCATCCATACTAGTATTATAAATGCGAAAGTGTGTCTGTCTGTCTGTTACCTCTTCACGCTTAAACCGCTGAACCGATTTGGATGAAATTTGGTATAGAGGTAGTTTGAGTCCTGGGGAAGGACATAGGATAGTTTTTATCCCGGAAGTCATCCCCCAAGGGCATGAAGTGGGGGGTGAAAGTTTGTATGGAGCTACGATATAAACGAGTTCCACGCGGACGGAGTCGCGGGCAGAAGCTAGTAAATAATAAGTAAATATTAGGGGACAATCTTACACACATCGACATAGTTAGTCCCAAGCTGAGCAAAATTTGTAATATGGGTTAAAGACGACGATAAACATAATTATATAGATAATTAAATAATAAAATACATAGAAACCATCCATGACTCAGGAACAAATATTCGTGCTCATCACACAAATAAATGCCCTTGCCGGGATTCGAACCCAGGACCTCATGCGTCGTAGGCAGGGTCACTAATAAAGCGGTCGTCATAGTTAATAATTAATCTCAATGATTGGATTGCATGGTAGGAGAGTAGCCTTGGGAAAATCAAGGGGATACTAAAGTACATCACCTCTTCTAAGGGACATCACACATCTCTTTTTTTTAAATATATATACACTTTCATAATATATACACTCCTTGTCGACACATAGTTACACCTTATATTTTGTCATTTTTATTACTCACCTATCACACAGATTCATTTTATTTATTCGATATGATTTGCAAGCTTCATTTATTTATTTATTATAATTTTTCTTGTAATATAATATAATATAATATTTCACCACCAATATCAGTGCTTGCTCACACGAGCAAAGCAAAACTTAGCCAGTACCTTTTTGGCATTAGTGCAACGCACAACGGCAAACGCGTTAAATTTAATTTAATTTATAATTCTGTTTCCGTACCACAATTGTTTTACTTGTTCCTTTATCTTTGTTTTTTTTTCTGTGTTTCTCTTTTTTCTGTATGTTTTATTTTTATTTTGTTGCAAAATACCAAATAAATGATTTATCTATCTATCTACCTCTGGCACGACACAGACCGCCCGTTTTAAACTCGGAAGAAATTCTGTGACAAGACGTTTTACTTTCCAGTGTCACGTTCCCGCTCCCGCTCCCGCTGCCGCGCCCCGCCCCGCGCCCGCCGCGCCGGCGCCGCAGACCGCCAACAAGGCGACCCGCTACGACAAGCAACTGGCGCTCTTATTGCGCAGGCAGAAGGAGTTCCGGGAAGCGGCTCTCAAAGCTAAGAAGGCTGGTGAGTTCTGTTAGACCTCATATTAATAATAGGGAAGATGCAATATTTTCAATATTGCTTTCATTTGAAAGAATCGCATGTAGAATAGACCAAAAAATTAAAATACAATTTATAGTCAAAAATTCCTGTTACAAACGTCAGGTCAATTTAATCCGATAATTGAAATAAAAAAACATATAGTTTAGCCATCACACGATAGACAAGTTGGAAATCGAAACAGTGGCTCTTTTCATAATTATAACACATATGAATATGGCTGCGGTTCCTAAAACCTGTTTGTTTTACATAATATAAATCAATAAATATTAGTGGACAGTCTTACACAAATCGACCTAGTCCCAAACTAAGCAAAGCTTGTACTATGGGTACGACGATATATATACTTATATAGATAAATAAATACTTAAATACATAGAAAACATCCACGACTCGGGAACAAATATTCGTGTTCATCACACAAATAAATGCCGGGATTCGAACCCAGGACCTCTTGCTTCGTAGGCAGGGTCACTACCAACCAGGCTAAAGGCTACTAGGCTATATTTTTGAAATTTAGGATTTATGAGCGAAAAATTCAGCTCCATTATTTTAAAATGTTTATTTGTTTTCAATACCTACCTTTATAATTACAGGTAATATTGAGCAAGCGAAAGAATACCTCCGGGCAGCTAAAGGCTACGACACGGTGATCGACGCGGCGAAAGGCGGGCTTGCCGTCGATTTGAAATCTCTCCCACTACCCCCACAAGACAAGAAGCAGCTTGAGCATACGTGAGTTTCTTCTTTACTACGGCTGTGGTAAGCATACGGCCTGCCGGACGATAAACAGACACCGTAGCTTATAGACGACTAGCTTCCGCCCGCGACTTCGTCTGCGTGGGCCCAGGATAAAAACTATCCTATATTTTAATCCAGGCTTTAAACTAACTTCGTGCAAAATTTCATTTAAATCGGTTGAGGCGTTCAAGCGTGATTGAGTAACAAACATCCAAACATCTAAACTTTCACATTTATAATATTAGTAGAATTAAGACTCCTGAAAAAATGACTCCTGAAAGAATGACTCCTGAAAGAATGAAAATGAATGTGGTAGGGAAACGCGCGGTGACGGCGCGTGAAAAAAACCGGCCAGGTGCGAGTCGGGCTCGCGCTCGTAGGGTTCCGTACCGTTATCTATAAAAACGGCAAAAAGTCACGTTTGTTGTATGGGGGAGCCCCTTAAATATTTGTTTTATTCTGTTTTTTTAGTATTTGTTGTTATACGGGCAACAAAATAATAAATAAACCTACATACATACATACATACATACATACATTCACGCCTTTATTCCCAAAAGGGGTAGGCAGAGCACATGAAACGTATGTTCCAGCGCCACTTTTAGCATAAATGTGAGTATAAAAGATCGACTTATTTCGATTGCAGTGATAGGTTGCTAGCCCATCGCCCACAACACACTTCAACCCTGGTCCCTTAGTCAACTTTTACGACACCCACGGGAAGGAAGGGGGTGGTGAAATTCTAACCCGACACCACACGGGAAAATAATATAATAAATAAAATAATATAATAAAAATATTTTATTGAAGATAAGGTAGTGCTTTACATAAATGAGGCTTAGACTATTAGGGCTTGTACAAATAGATCAGCATATCTTGACAAAAAATTCCAATCCCTAAACTATAAATATATCATCTGTGAAAATTTCAACTGTCTTATTATCACGGTTCATGAGATACAGCCTGGTGACAGACGGACAGACAGACAGCGGAGTCTTAGTAATAGGGTCCCGTTTTTTACCCTTTGGGTACGGAACCTTAAAAACGCGGTTTGCATAGGCCCTTATTGTTGCGGGGGTCAATTTGTTAACAGCTAGAGACAAATACCTCCTACATTCTCAAAATAGCGGATTCCCGAGAGCTTTGGGAGCGTCACACGAAACGCGACAAACTTAACTAGATAAAGCACGTGCTGTGCGGTAGAGCGGGACGGCATGATTTGAGTTTTTCAGCCGTCTAACGGTTTTGTAAGAAAGAAGACCTATTTATTTAATTATTTAAACTTTATTGCACAAAAGAAAACTTATCGTACAAAAGGCCTACCTAACCCTAACCCTAAGACCTACCTAAGTACTATTATTTATTCTGCAGTATGAATAAAATAACATATTTCCCCAGTTTCGACGTAGTAACAGCCGAAGACTGCACTCCCCCAAACGAGGAATCCATGACCGGGTCTGACGACGACATACTCACAAGGCTTCACCAGCAACTCGCCAGCCAGCTCAAGCTGTGCCAGGCCAACCGCGACCATAACCGGGCCATGGGGAATATAGCGGAGATGAATCGGTTCGAGCAATTAGCGATGCGCGTGAAACAAGACTTGGATGTTGTGGTTGTCGCTAAAAGGTGAGGGATACTTGACTTTATTTCATAGCGATAAGTTTCATTGTCGACGTAAACTCACCCGATTTCACCAGCAACTCGCCAGCCAGCTCAACCTATGCCAGGCCAACCGCAACCATAACCGGGCCATGGGGAATATAGCGGAGATGAATCGGTTCGAGCAATTAGCGATGCGCGTGAAACAAGACTTGGATGTTGTGGTGGTCGCTGAAAGGTGAGGGATACTCGACTTTATTTCATAGCGATAAGGTTTATTGTCGACGTAAACTCACCCGATTTCACCAGCAACTCGCCAGTCAACTCGAGCTGTGCCAGGCCAACCGCGACCATAACCGGGCCATGGGGAATATAGCGGAGATGAATCGATTCGAGCAATTAGCGATGCGCGTGAAACAAGACTTGGATGTTGTGGTGGTCGCTAAAAGGTGAGGGATACTCGACTTTATTTCATAGCGATAAGGTTCATTGTCGACGCAAACTCGCCCGATTTCACCAGCAACTCGCCAGTCAACTCGAGCCATGCCAGGCCAACCGCGACCATAACCGGGCCATGGGGAACATAGCGGAGATAAATCGGTTCGAGCAATTAGCGATGCGCGTGAAGCAGGATTTAGACGTCGTTGTTGTTGCTAAAAGGTGAGCGATAATCGTCTTTATCTAAATTTATTTCATAGCTATAAGAAATGTTGTCAAATACACCAACTTACCTTAAATGTTACTTATCTAATTTTGTTTAAAAACCGATTAAATCTTTTTATCTATCTACCAGCCAACTGAACTAAATTATAGGGCCATGGGGTATATAGCGAAGCAGGAGTTGACGTCGTTGTTTTTGCTAAAAGGTGAGGGAAACTCGCCTTTATTACTTACATATAAGGTAAATACTGTAGATATAATAACTCGCCGTGCTAGGTCAGCTAGGCCAACCTCGACCATAATCAGCTCATTGGGAATATAGCGGATTTAAATAGATTAGAGCATTTAGCGATGCGCGTGAAGCAGGATTTAAACGTCTTTGTTGTTGCTAAAAGTGAGGGGAATTCGACTTTATTTCATAGCGATAAGGGTCATTCTCGACGACATACTCACTTCAGCAAGCAATTAGCGATGCTCGTGAAACAAGACCGTGATGTTGTGGCTGTCGCTAAAAGGCGAGTGGAATTCGGCTTTATTTCATAGCTATAATAACGGCCATTGTCATATACACCAATGTCAATATTTTCTAATAGAAAGCTGACCTTGAGATTTAAATTTATAGGCTCTTAATGGAAAGGTTTGAACACTTAGCGCGGTTTCGTGTTTAATTAAGCATATGATTGGTTAAGAATAAGCCCATCGGGGATTCTAATGAGCCTATTCTTCAAAACACTATCTATTTAAAAATAACATTGTATTATTTTCAGTTTAACCCAAAACCCGCCCAAATTCCACTACGAGTCGCGGCAGTTCGCCGTGGTGCAATGCAATACGGACCTTAACGAGAACGACCTAGAGCTCACAATTGTGCGCGGCATCGCGTACAACGTGCCCAACCCGAAGGAGGTCGACACATATGTCAAGTTCGAGTTCCCATATCCACAAGTAAGTTTTGGGATTCAAATAAACAGGTATGAACATTTGAACTGAGGCTATATGTCAAAAAAGTATGAAGTATTCGTGGAATAAATGGTTGATGGCACTAATGTAAAATCATGATTCATGACCATGGAAATTGGACCAAAGGCATCCAAGGTGAATTCGGTGAAAATGAAATTGAGTGTATACTTTTTTAGTCATAGTCATAGCATTTATTGCAACCATAGTTTGTACAGGTCTTAGTAACTAGGTACATTTGGACTCATATGGACCCTGGTAGGGCGTAGCAATTTGATTACATTTTAATTCATATTCACATTTACCTTATTCATATTAAGCAGAGGTCCTTAAATTTTATGTTAGTTTTATATATAATATCAACTTCAACAATTTATTAGAACATTATTAAATGGGAATGTCCTATTTCCAATATCTCAATAATATACATAATTTTATAATTTATTTCTTTCAATTTTTTTCTTGTTCAAATTGAATCTAGCCCAAATTGAATTTTGTCCAGTATTAAATATTTAAACATGTGCAAAGAGAATGTTTTTTTATAAAAATTAATATCAGAATTTTATACGAAATTCGATTGTTTTGTACGAAATTCATATATGACGTATTTCCGATTAGTAATATTTTTGGAGTGTACAGTCAAGTGTAAAAATATGCGTGCATACAACTTACTCATAAATATGTCCCATAGCTCTTATGTCAGCGGATTAAGGTCTGGTACTTATTTATGAGAGGATGTTATCGATACATATTTTTGCACTTGACTGTACGTCCATGTGGACGTATTTATTTCGACCTATATCAAGTATTTCAATTTTACTTTTAAGACGTAATTGCGTTTCAGCATTATTCAGGCTGGACAATTTTCAAATTGACTATTCAGATTCAACCAATAATTTCGAGTTGTCAATTTTCCATTTGTGCTTAATGAAAGTAAATCGAAAAAAGTTGGCCACCTCTGGGATCGTCTGCCAAGTACTTCCGGGCATTTCAGGACTGACAGACTTAGGTTTACTCTTTTTACCATAAAAGGGCTAAATAATGCCACATGCACTATTGGCACATGACATAAATATACCCATACAAATTTTGACCGGCAGTTAAGAATTTTCACACTTTATCTTCTGATTCTTTCTCAGCACAACTTTCTCAACTTGCTGCAATGCATTTTATCGTGTTGTCATGAGACGTAGGGAGTGGGCTTACGGACTATTTATTGCAATACGCGGCGAACGGTACGTTTAAAACGACTATACTTATTATTCATATATTTACTTTACTTCCATGTCCAACTTGCCCCTGTTCCCGGAGGCCCCGCTAACCGACCGTATTGGGAGTGGGCTTACGGACTATTTATTGCAATACGCGTCGAACGGTACAACGTTTAAAACGCCTATATTAATTATTCATATAAATACTTCCATGTCCAACTTGCCCCTGTTCCAGGAGGCCCCGCTAACCGACCGCACGCCGCAAGTGAAGGACACCAACAACCCGGAGTACAGCGCGGTCTTCCCCCTCGCCATACACCGCGCCGCCCGGCCTTGCCTCCGGGTGTTCAAGCGACACGGGATCAAGTTCGAAGTCTATTCAAGGGGGTAAGACATCGTATAGCACACCTTTGGTATACCGGTATGTGTTGAAATAAACTTTCACGGTTCTCATACATTAGTTCATTAAACGGGACTTAAGGGGATTCCTTGATTCGAGTCGACCACGCCCCCTTGACAGAGACACGCGTTTGCCTTCCGCGCACGAGAAAAACGGATGCACCACTGGGGGAATGGCTTTTTTGGACAAATTTCGATAAATACCTAACTTAGTGAAGTTTTATTTATATTTCATTAAGTCAGATTTTAGATGAGATAAAATACTATAGTATTAACTTGATTGTGTCGTAAAATATTGTATTGTTTGAGTAGGCGGAGTATAAAAAGGAAAATAAAGACTCAACTATGCATTTTATTCTATTGAGGCAATCATGTATCGATTAAATCAGATAAATAATCATATAGTCAAGAATCATACTCGTATATCTGAAAATCAGACGTTATTGTTTCTTGATCTAGTCAGAACGGAAATTATCGCGTGCTTTGAGCACGCGATAATTTCCAATGCACCCCCTTAATCGCTTATAACTAACTTATTTATTTACCTTTTTGGGAATGTGATAAAGTTTCGGACATGTCACAAGTTCACAACACCCGGGACGTTTGGCTCAAGCGGGCAATCGGCCTACTTAGCGAGGAGATTCTGATACCCGCCCGCTTATGCCTGTCGTCCCGCGACCAAGGCATGTTGTAACACACCCGAAACGTCGGGAAACCTCAAAGAGATAAATAAATAAATCAATAAATCAGGCGCGATTAAGTCCCGTTTAGTAAAATAATGTGCCAGATTGACGGAATCGGAACGCTCCAACGCTATCGCACGATCTTTTTGACTTTTGTAAGAGCACTTGTTTGAACGTGGATTCCCGTTCCGACAGTACAACGGGATTCCAATGATCCGCGTCCCGGTGTACCAAAGGTTAAGGGTAAGCGTCCACCAGAGCAGTTTGAGGTTGCGAGACGGTGAGCTAGGAAAAAAAATACTAATAGCGTGGCTGGTCGCCGCGCATCGCTTCCTATTGGTGCATGTTTTCCTCGCTAACCGCCTCCCAAACTCGTACAGCTCTGATGGATATTCACCCTAAACGCCAACGCACGCTGGCAACCCTGTGCATCAGTCGCCTGCCAGCTTTCTATTTTTTTTTTATTGATATCACATTATCTGCAAAATTTCACAATAACTTTAAAAACTTGATGTACGTTTGCGATGCGCCCAGCACCATTCTGGTTTTACACAAAGTTACTTTGAACCATATGCTCTTCTACTCTCTTAAATGTCTACTTTAATATCACGTCTCGGCACGATTTATAGTCATATAACACGCGGTTATGGCACTAGACTAACCAATCGCTGGTGTTTCATAAAAGTTACAAGTCTTACATATAAGAGTTACTCTTGATATATTTTATAAATCCGATTGGCTGGACACCTCTTTCCAGCATCAACGATTAACTTCAAAAAAATGTGTTTAAAATCCTCCATTGTCCATTGCCCGATTATTTTTCCTATAAATGTAGCGGCCCCCCGCAAGGTGGACTGATGACCTGGTAAAGATTGCTGAAATCCGCTGGATGCGGGTGGCGCAGGACCGGTCACTTTGGCACTCTTTGGGGGAGGCCTATGTCCAGCAGTGGACGTTTTTCGGCTGATATTAAGATAATGATGATGAAATGTAACTTCCTTCTGTGATCAATACTCGGTATTCTATTTCTTTAAAAGTAATTTTCTTGTCACATTACTTTAATCACGATGAAAGAAGACCTAGTTCTCCTCATTTCTTTAGTCTTAAAGTATACTCTAGTGAAGTAGTCTTGATGATTTAAGCAGCGAACGAAAAATAACCATAGAATGCGAGCTGCTTACAAATTTCTACCCAAACACGTGCCTAAAACCCGGTATACGCATGTTCGAACTAAACGGCTGCCTGGCATCGTTTTGACAGCCCGTCCCCATCCCCGCATAATGGCAATGGCACCCATTCTGTGGGGCCATTTCGCGGCGCTACTTAGACTTCTATGTTTTTCTCGTTCGTTGGTTTTATGAGGTGGAGAGGCCTCAATATACCTACTGCCCTCCTATCTATAGATCGAAAAAAGAGATTTGTAACTTATATGAAACCTTTGGCACTTGACCACTTGTCAAACGGCTTAGTTCGCAACCGGTTCACTTGTCAAGCAGCATAGTTGGTAACCAGCTCACTTGGTAACCGGCTGTCTTGTTAAACGGCTTACTTGCCAACCAGCTGTCTTGTTAAAAATCTTACTTGGCAACCAGCTGTCTTGTTAAACGGCTTAGTTGGTAACCAGCTCACTTGGTGACCGGCTGTCTTGTTAAACGGCTTACTTGCCAACCAGCTGTCTTGTTAAAAATCTTACTTGGCAACCAGCTGTCTTGTTAAACGGCTTAGTTGGTAACCAGCTCACTTGGTAACCGGCTGTCTTGTTAAATGGCTCACTTGTCAAACGGCTCACTTGGTAAACGGTTCAGTTGGTAAAGGGCGCGCCGCAGCTGTCTGGTGTGCGGCGCTTATGACCTTCTGTGTTGCAGCGGCTGGTTCAGCAAGGACACTCTCCTCGGCTCGTGCGCGATCAAACTCGCGCCGCTGGAGACGCACGTCACCATACACGAGGCGATACCGGTGTGTATTTTATACAAGCTTCTGAATAAGGGCGTCAATCATTACCTCAACAGAGGCCCTAGCACGATAGGTTTTAACGTCACTTTTCAGTACATTGTCGCCGTGAAACGTAACGATGAAACCTATCCGTGCTAGGTGGGCAGATGACGCTATAATGAACACCATATTAAGCTGAGCTTTTCTTGAAATTCAAATAAGAGTTATCTAAATTCCATTGAAAAAGAGAAAACCTTTTCACACCTGCTATTCAGAAAAGAGTCATTCTTGCCCTGAAACTAGGTATTTCAATTGTCCTCACAGAAGGTTTGAATGGCAGTATGTGTCATTCACCAGTAAAATGATTTCCGTGTTAAACACTTGAATTGTAGAATCTTTGGCTTCACTCAGGATTCTATATAACGCCCTCGCCGTAAAGATATCATGTTGCTCACTTGAGACACAATCTACTATAGGAGTTTAGGAGATCATGTGATGTTGATTATAGCGGCGGGCGCCATCTGTTGAGCTAATGATTGATGTCCTGATTAAATACTCGTAATGTCCTGATGTGTAAACGTTGATCAAACCTATTTTAGCTAAAATGCCATTAAAATTATTGGTATTTATCAGCCACTTGGCATTGTGCTTGGGAAAAGGAGACAAAACATATTTTAGCTAATAGAAGTTTGTTAAGTTTTACGAAGGGGGGTTAGAATTCTCACGATAGATGGCGATAGTGGTGGTAGCAGGTTCTATACCGTGGTCCAAAGTATGGACAAATCTAAATCTGCATATCAGTGTCGCTCGAATATGCCAGCGACAGAGATACACGAACGAACGATGTTGGCGTTTAGTGGTGACCGCTCTGGATTCTGTCGACCGTGGAATGGTACAGTCGACCTTAATACGTTAACACTTTTGCACCTTAATCCATTGTAATGCGGCGAAAAATCTAAACTTAAATTCAACGTCGACTTTGTCGTGCAAAAATATTTAACGATCTAATCCTCTCATAAATATGTACGGAAACTTAATCCGCTGCCATACGAACGATGGGACATATTTATAAGTTGTATGAACCCATATTTTACTTACTATTTTCACAATAGATGGCGCTAGTAGTTGCCGGTTCTATACCTTGCTCCTTTTTGTATTTTGTTTAAAGAGCGTTTCTCAAAAAAAATGCCACTACATTTTTTCGGAGATTTTCTGCAACTTTCATGTTATTTCTACTCAAAATCACGATGTCTTTCCATCCCAATAGGAGAAAAAAGTGTCCCAAAATGTTCATACATTTTTGAACTTTCATATTGTGTTACCACCATACAAAGTGTATGGTAAATGGTAACACAATAGGAAAAATATCTTTGGGACAGTTTTTTGTCCTACCAGGCTCGAAAGAGCTCCTGATTCTGAGTGGAAATAGTTAACATAAAATTCCTATAAGTACAATTAATAATAGTGGCATTTTTTTTTGAGAAACGCTCTAAACACACCAAAAGCCATGATTACCGTTAAACTATAAGTCCATTTTACATTTTAAAGTACCAGTAAGTTGTATGTGTCTCCTACCATCAGGCAGACAGTGCACTTACCTGTCCCATTAGTTACCATTTCCACAATAGATGGCGCTAGTAGTGGTGGCAGGTGTATCTATACCTTGGTTGGTTTAGAAGCATATCATGTAAAAAAGACCCAAATTATTCGTAAATCACCACATTTTGCTTAAAGAGTGATTGAGATGTAACATTCTTGGACAAGTGGAGTACCACCCTAATAGACATTTATTTAGCTTACCTTAGCCCCATTAGTTACCATTTTCATAATAGATGGCGCTAGGAGTGGTTGCAGGTTTTGTAAAAAAGCCCCAAATTATTCGTAAAGCACCACATTTTTCTTAAAGAGTGAGTGAAACGCAATGGACATTGGACAGTCAAGTGCACCAATATGTATACACCACAAAGTCTCGAAAATATGTACACAGACCTTATTTATGCTACAATAAGGTTGTAGTATACATATTTATGAAACTTTGAGTGAATACATATTGGTGCCCTTGACTAGATAAAGATCTTGAACAAGTGGAATACCACCCATAGTTACTATTTCCACAATAGATGGCGCTAGTAGTTGTTGCAGGTTCTATAGAACCTTGCTCCTTTTTTGGAAGCGTTGTACATCGAACATGGACGCAAATAATTCGGTTATTTAAGTATAGTACATAAAAAATAATAGTAAGTACTCGCAAAGCAGGTTCTCTGTGTAACAAAATCGACATTTGACGCCTGGGCATATTAAAAAATGTGTGTATCCAATTACCGTGAGTCGTTAAACAAAAATTTATTCGGTGTCAGTTTTGTGACGAAAATTAAGCATACAAAGTAAGTGAAAATCAACTAGTTTCATATTTAAACAACGCGTTTATAGATTTATAAATTGAAAAGGAAAAGTTAACTTTTATACAAACTTAATAATTTTGTTTAACAATCCACGCAACAAGATACACATTTTAAATGCCCTTCTAGAAAATACAAATCATGGCTTCTCACTCGCAGCATAGGACGTGCTCTTTCGCTCTTAGTGCGATCGAATATGTCGGTACCTCGGAGGTCTGCGACAGCTGATCCGACAAGAGCTGTGGCATTAAGTTTGTGAGAAGGAGACAAAACAGTTAGCTAAAAGACGCTTGTTAAGTTTTACGCATAAGGGGTTTAGTGTTCTCACAATAGATGGCGCTAGTGGTGGTTGCAGGTTCTATACCTTGGTCCTAAGTATGGAAATTTTCATATCAGTGTTGCTCAAATATGAGTCGTTTAACTTCAAACTCGAGTAAATACAATTCTGTCATTTTTTAAATATTAAGAACTAGCTTCCGCCCGCGACTTCGTCTGCGTGGACTCGGGATAAAAACTATCCTATATTTTAATCCAGGCTATAAACTATCTTCGTGCAAAATTTCATTCAAATCGGTTCAGCCGTTTAAGCGTGATTGAGTAACATACATCCAAACATCTAAACTTTCGCATTCATAATATTAGTAGGATAAAATAAAAGGGTAAAAAAACTAGTTTTGTTACAATTTTATCGGTTAAGTATAATTATGTGTGGTTTTGAGAAAAATACAGTTCAAATCATAATATTTTATCAAAATCAGTTAAATTCATGACAGTTTTTTTTTTCAAATGTAGGTAAGTCCATCCAAGCTAATAAGCGAAAGAAGTTTGTTCAACATGGCTGTCAGTTGACGTAAACTGTGCGATCAATTTTTTTTGAAATCAAAATTATACTAATCCACACGTGAGTTTTTCAATTACAGACCTGGATATATCTCATGTCATTGTACATGCAAAGTTTCTTCACAATCCAACACATACTTTTAAAATGAGAGCGTAACTACGTTTGTATGGAGAATCAAGCTTACTGCGGACTCGTTATCTCGCTTAGAGCAGGCCCCTATTTCACCAACTTGACAATTGTCACCTGCCAACGACAATTCTCCGTACATTGCTAGTTCCACAAGTAACCTAGTAACCACCTTAACTTCTAGAACAAGCAATGTATGGCGAATTGTAAGTGTCAGGTGACAATTGTCAAGTTGGTGAAATAGGGGCCAGATATCATTTCACTGAACCTGTCGTACTGGGTAGATTTTGTGTACAAACGACAACACTGTTAACTGACCATCCTGTGTTTATATAGAACCTTATTACAATGTACTTAAGGTGCACCGATGGTCAGTTAGCTGTGTTGTCGATAGTACGACTGCCGAAACAAAAAGGTGGCGACTGATTTCTAACTTTTCGATGTAATGTAACACGATACAAACCGAGCATTACAGCAGTCAGTACAGCGAACCGAGCCGCTCGCCGCTCGCGCCGCGTGCTCCACTCGGCTCTCGGTTTTTACGCGAATCCCTTTGAGTGTTACATAAAAAGTCAGTACAGATTCACGAGTCGCCGCAAGAATGGAGCACAAATGAACAGAGCGCTCAAGATGAGCGTTTGCCGCATAGCTGTAATGTAACTGTAATCGCCTTAAACGATACATTACACCGAAATGGTACAAATCAGTCGCCACCTAAAGGGTTACCACCCTTAGTTACTATTTCCACAATAGATGGCGCTAGTGGTAACAGGTTCTTTACCTTCACAACAAAACTATCAACTCTCAATTCGTTATTGGATTGTTTTTACTATCTTCATTGACTGTTTCAGCTGATGGACGGTCGGCGGCCGGCCGGCGGTTCCTTGGAGATCAAACTGAGGGTGCGGACTCCATTAGTACAACAGCAAATTGAGAGCACCACGCACCGCTGGCTCGTCATAGACAGCTAGACTGTACTACTTATTATGGAGCTATATTGATGGTTGTTAATGTTCCATGCTTCCAACTATTGTCTACGGGCGAGGACCAAATACTTGGCCAGTAGTTAGGCACTGGTCCCACCGCCGGCTCGTAAGCTAGAAAAGTTGGGCGAGTAGCATTACATTGCGGATCTGTAAAGGTCGATTAATCACACTGTGCCTGGTCAGCACGCAATGAACCGTTAGGCACTGGTCCCACCGCCGGCTAGTAAGCTAGAAAAGTTGGGCGAGTAACGGTTCATTGCGTGCTGACGTACTACTGCTACTCGTCCAACTTTTCTAGCTTACTAGCCGGCGGTGGGCCCAGTGCCTTAGCCTGGCCGTACAAACTGATGAAGTGGTGTGAAAAATTAGCGTGCCTCGCCGACAAACTGTTCCGTCAGTTTGGCGAGAAAATTTGAAATTGAATGTGTGTTGTTATGTACCTTCATGAAAAAAAAAGGTCAGTTTATGAGCCATAGAATTGTATGATTAATTTTCGTGGCACAACGGGAAAAATCATAGAAAATTTAATTGATTGAGTTAGCTGGCCAAGAATTCGGTCCTTACCCTTATGACATTAAACTCGCGCGCTTGTACAGTTAAGTGCAAAAATACGTGTCGATTGTATCCTCTCATAAATATGTACCAACACCTTAATCCGCTGACATAAGAGCTATGGGTCATTTATGAGTAAGTTGTTTGCACCCATATTTTTACACTTGAACGTACGCGTATTAAAATTATTGTTTTTCACGGGTCTGACGCGTTAGTTGTGGTACAATCAGCATCGTATAGTTAGTAGCAGCCAAAGTAGCCAAATATATCGTAACACGTCCTTACACTCACAGTAATAAAGGCGTGTACCGAAATATTTGGCTAGTTTGGCAGCTACTAACTATACAACGCTGACTGTACCCTAGACAATTAATATAATAATGGACTCTTTTCGGGTATACCCTCCATTTTTTGATCGACTTTTGGGAGGGTAGTGAAATATTGTGCACCCATATTTCTGTTGGCAACTTGCTGGGACAGTCACCTGCGACCATGATCCGTGCAACCCGTGTCGAAACGTCAGTAATAAAATAAAGGTAAATAAATATCGCGTTAGGCACGTGTAAAATAATAGTTTATGATTTATGAAACAAACGTTTTGCAGTGGTCAATCGCCTGTTTCTTGTTACTATTACCCGTGGTTTTATAAATACATTAGACCTTATGTCGGTTGGTAAGTAAACTAATATCTAACGCATTTTTATAAAACCGGGCTTGCGAATTTGTTAAAGCTATTTTTATTGGGTTTAACCCATTCGCTGCCACTGACTTGAACTCCAGTTCGTCACGGTTGCCACCCACCCGCCACCGACTTCATACGAAGTCCAAAGACAATAGACTTAAGAGGGGAGAATAGGTTTGCGGCAGCTAGCAGCTTTCGACTGACAATACGTACTTTTTTGATGAAATATCCATATCGGGAAAAAACGGTTTCCACTAACTAAATCTTAACAAATCACTTTGATTTTGATGTCGATATATTCTAGGTTCATAGGTCCCGCTTAAAAAACGTTTTTTGCAAATTGTAAAAAAGGAAATCCTTTAAACCTAGTCTTTCATTGTGTCGATAACATACTACAAAATCATCGAGATTGGAAAATATTTAAAAGTGGAATAAATTTTCTCGTTTTGCATGGACAAGTGCGTAGTATTCCTTAAAACTTGCGTGACGTGAGGGTGCTCACCTCGATTTATGTCTGTGGCGGCGAAAGGGTTAAAACAAATAGAGTCCGCAGAAAGAGAAGCGTCATAGGATATGAGACAAAAACAGCTAATCAAAAAAGTTTTTATCTTCGAAAACTGACCGACAAAAAAAAATTTACTAAACCCGTTCTCAAAATTTAACGCGAATCTATTGAGACATGCGATATTGTAGAGGAGAATAGCTGGACATACTGACATGCGAAAGAATTTTGGCTCACGCTGAGCAAGAAAATTTCGTTAGCTTCGCTCCATCGTTCAATAATAAATACAACTTAGAAAAGTTGTAAAACCCCCGACATTTTCATTTCAAAGTCCAATATCTCAAAAACGGCTGAACAGATTTTCATGAAACATGGCTAAAAACACTCGGGCTCACATCAGCTTTCGAATAAAAAAAACCGCATTCAGATCGGTCCATTCGTTTGGGAGCTACGATACCACAGACAGATACACAGATACACAGACACGTTAAACTTATAACACCCCTCTCTTTGCGTCGGGGTTGAAAAAAACGCAAGAAAACTACACACGACGTATTGTACCATCGCCAACACAGTTAACTGGCCATCCGTGCACTATGTGCGTTGTTGTTCGATATCAATAAAGGATAGTCAGTTAACTGTGTTGGCGTTTGTATACCAATACCTTTTATTCTTTGTATATAATGTCAATACTGACACGATGAAAAAAATTTTTTTTGATACGACATGTTTAAAAAAAGTTTTAGTTCCATATTCTGCCACGGCGCTTTTCTTTCCGTGCTGACTCTAAACATGCTTTAGTACATACATACATACATTCACGCCTTTATTCCCAAAAGGGGTAGGCAGAGCACATGAAACTTATGTCACAGCGCCACTTTTAGTATAACTGTGGGTATAAAAGATCGACAAAATGTGATATTGCAGTGATAGGTGCTAGCCCATCGCCCACAACGCACTCCTACCCTGCTCCCTTAGTCGACTTTTACGACACCCACGGGAAGGAAGGGGGTGGTGAAATTCTAACCCGATACCACACGGGGTACACATGCTTTAGTGTTAACGGTATTGGCTATATCTATCAGAAGTGGCGCGTGAAAATTTTCAATGGGCAACCAAACCGTAGCATGGACGGCCTTATCACACGGTAAGTGACAAGATAGAGCGTCCGTCACTGGCTGACACCGTTCAATAGAACGAGACGGACGCTCTATCTTGTCACTTATCGCGTGATAAGGCCGACCATGATACGGGGCCAGGATTTGGAGATTAGAGTATAACTATAGACTTGCCTAAAATACATTTTAGGAGTAGGCTTGGTGGGTGCTCCGCCACTGATATCTATATCCCAATGTTATAATGTTTATAATCATTTTCCTAAAACACTGCCACTATTGTCTCCTGGCTTACCGAGACGGAATAACAGGAAAAAATACAAATTTGATAGAAAGTTTGTAAAACAACATATTATGACTGACAACATATGAAAATATGTGTGTCTTATAAGATACATTATCAAACGGGTTAAAGTTAACCTTTTCACCGCCAGCTGACGAAGTGATTCGCCGTTCCACGGAAGCCACCGGCGTCAAATTACGACCGTCCAAAAACCAATAAAAACCACTTCTAGAACTCTTATAAAATGTTTGGTATTATTATCTTTATTTTATGGCCACCGACGTCAAATGACGACCGTCCAAAAACCGATAAAAACCACTTCTAGAACTCTTTTATAATGGTTGGTATTCAAATCTTTATTTTATAGCCACCGACGTCAAAGGACGACTTTCCAAAAACCAATAAAAACCACTTCTAGAACTCTTATAAAATGTTTGGTATTATTATCTTTATTTTATAGCCACCGACGTCAAAGGACGACTTTCCAAAAACCAATAAAAACCACTTCTAGAACTCTTATAAAATGTTTGGTATTATTATCTTTATTTTATGGCCACCGACGTCAAATGACGACCGTCCAAAAACCGATAAAAACCACTTCTAGAACTCTTTTATAATGTTTGGTATTCAAATCTTTATTTTATAGCCACCGACGTCAAAGGACGACTTTCCAAAAACCAATAAAAACCACTTCTAGAACTCTTTTATAATGTTTGGTATTATTATCTTTACTTTATGGCCGACGACGTCAAATGACGACCTTCCAAAAACCAATAAAAACCACTTCTAGAACTCTTTTATAATGTTCGGTATTATTATCTTTATTTTATGGCTCTGGCGTCAGGGGCACGAATGTCACGATTTTCCGATGACGTGAATGGCCGTCTTTGGCGGTGAAAAGGTTAATTGAACGATTTTCAATGCACCAGTCTTCTAGCCATCACTTACTACCTATAAACTAGATTCGTACGCATTTGGTGATATCAAACTCAGTGTGATTCGTTATCTTTTGTATATTATTTTAGATATTATTATTTGTTAGATCTGTCTATCAATGAATAGTTTGTACTCGTACATTTTATACTTGTTATTTTTATAGAACACTAAAAATTATAGGTTATATAATCATTGCTTGTCGGGAATGTCGAAACGTCACAAAGGGTTTTGTGTAATCTATAAAATAAATGCTCTTATTTATAATCGTCCGTCAAACCTATTTTGGGCAATTAGTTTGTCTTTATCTGACACTTTGACTTGTTTTTGTGGGAGAGGGACGACACATTTTTAACAGAGGTTTTTTACGTTTTATGAATTACAGAGTAAGGGCTCTAAGGTTATACAAGAGACGTGCGAAGAAGTCAGCAAAAAAATAAATGCCGGTTTTATTTGGTTTACTTTTGATTGCTCATGGAACCACACCACTAGTCATATATAAAGACATACACATAAGACATGCTTATATAAAAAAGTAAAAAAATCGATCCGGTTATATAATGGATGTTTGTGCACTGGGCATGAATGTGAGTCGCTTCACAAGTGCCACTATTTGCACCTCATGTAATTATTGTAATATATTATGAATGGGAAAATGTTATTGTAATAAAAATTGCATACCTAATTTAGTTTGCGTGTCATTCTCCATTCCCGTAGAGCAGGGGTCGGCAACCGGCGGCGGCGGCCCGCCAGTTTACTTGCGCCCATCGCCATCGCCGCCTAATAAAATGAATATCGTCATCCAATGTTCAGCCCCCCCCCCTCCTATTTAGAAATGACGTAATTTATGAATAGCTGTTTTGTATGTGTAGGTCGTTATATTCTGAATTTTGAAATGCCTGGCCTGTTAAAGTTATAAAATATAAAGAATCCCGCGTCAATTTCGTTAGCGACTATATGGCCCTTGGTTGCTAAAAGGTTGTCGCGGGCCGGACTCTCCGCTTTCTTCCCGCGGGCCGGATTAGAAGGGCTCGTGGGCCGGACTTGGCTCGCGGGCCGTAGTTTGGCGACCCCTGGGCTGTTATTCGCTACGCGCTGATGCGGCTCACCGCACCGGTCACCCGTCACGTAAGTAGACCTCTACCTACGCTTAGTTACTACTCATCGCGGTGTCAAGATATATTTGTGGGTGAGTGTTGAGGTGAGCTTAAAATAAGTTACAGAATAGGGAAGCTGCTCTAGCAGGCGCTTTCGGCTGTT
This sequence comes from Epinotia bilunana, assembly GCA_947049275.1. NCBI lineage: Eukaryota > Metazoa > Arthropoda > Insecta > Lepidoptera > Tortricidae > Epinotia > Epinotia bilunana. The sequence continues at coordinate 4,369,273 of OX346258.1, read as the reverse complement.
TGACACGCTCGTTTCTAAAAACGTTATCGTCTCACGATCATCTACCCAAAATCAGCACAATCTGCCTCTTGATGAAATACCCAGTATCGGTAATGTTATAGGTACGTTAAAAAGTAGCTCTGTGAGCTGCAGAAACCGCGCGCCATGCTTAATTTTTTTTTTCTTAAAAGTGATATTTACCTACCTAATTAACGAACCTGGTCACAAAAATTCACGAGAATTACTTGAGAAATGCGACCTGTGCAGGAGAACAGCGGGACAGAAACCGGACGCCGACAGACAAGCGATTTTCGGCCCAACCTGAAGCATAATAAAACATAGTTCGTTTCGCTCGCTCGTGCGATAATTCTGAGGGCCTACCGCGAAACGAAAACGAAATTCGTTCGTGTATCTCCGTCTCTGTCGCACTTGCTGGTTCGAGCGACAGAGAGGGAGATACACGAACGAATTTCGTTTTCGTTTCGTAGTAGGCCTTCTGATCATTTCTCTTCACAATAGTTGCTAAGGATGATAAAGACAAAACAACGCACACCCGGACTCACGTTTATGTGACCTCTTAGGTCAATTGGCTTCTTTCCTTTCCATTTTTTTTTCATGATGCCATTCGAACTAGGTTTTGCCAATTACAATCAAAAGAGTACAAATTGCAAATGCATTGTACTAAAAAAGTTGTGTTTTCGTCGTGAAATACTGCGTTTGTCGTACATAGTTTATGTGTTTTTTTTATGAAACAGAAATATTCTTTTGGTAAATTTTAATATTATAAGTGTGTCTGTTTGTCTGTTTACCTCTTCACTCCGCCGAACCGATTTAGATGAAATTTGCTATAGAGATTTTGGTATAGATAGTTTGAATCCCGGGAAAGGCTATAGGGATAGTTTTTGTCGCGGACTTCATCCTCTAAGGGGGTGAAAGTTTGTATGGGCCTACGATATAAATGAGTTCCACGTGGACGCAGTCGCGGGCAGAAGGAGAATATCTATGTACCTATTTTCTAATCTATGAAGTCATATCATTTTTTTTGTAATAATTTGATGGTTTACTATCTTTACACACTATGTTATACATTTTAACTGCGTCAATGAAAGCAAGATAAAACTGTTTATCGACATATATTATACACGTGTTTTATTAATATTTTTTTGTGGATCAATCCTTGAACCTCGCACCAAATTTATCTGCGCAAAATCAATACAAATACTAACCTTGCAAAAAATATAGTATAATCTATGACTACTAATATTGGTTAAGTTCGTATATACGTTGACGTCAAAGATATGTATACATTTTTCGCTGTTACAATGAAATACGGTGCTAACCCGTAATAGTACATTCAGTTAAGTACTACGATTACTACAAAGGCCAGAAAATTAAGGATTGCCTGCCAACTCTTAAATTAAATAGTACAAGGCAGGCAAACCCTACTTCCGGCCGAGTTATTTAAACTGGATTTGTCAAACATGCTATGCTTAAAAAACCCTTACGAAGTTTTCTAATGGCTGAACGCCATGATGTTGTGTCACCAATTGAAGATAAAACAAAATTAGATAATATTGCAGGTCTAGACTTTAAAAAACCATTAAGTTTTCTAATGGCTTACGCCACGGTGTTGTGTCACCAATTGCAGACCTACCTCCAATTTTGTGTGAAATTTCACTATGGGCCTCTTGTCTGCCCGCACCTGAAACGTGATACTTTGCGGCCTTATAATAAGGAATCAATATTTCATTGCATGTTTGAGAAAAAATAATATTGACGTCGAGTTTATACAGATTGAATTAATTCGTTGGCAATATTTGGAGTGTTCATTCAGGATATAGACCAAAACTTGCACAATTTATTATGGGTCGTGATTCTGAGGATAATTTGCGAGATTGAACCTGTGAGGTCGTCAGGTCGGACCCTGTCAGGTCGTGGTTGTCATACTTGTCATGTGGATTGGACACATTAACCGGTTACTTGACCAGTCGCTGTGTCTTTTACGACAAGGCCCCTATTTCACCAACTTGACAATTGTCACCAGATACTGACAATTCGCCATACATTGCTTGTTCTAGAAGTTAAGGTGGTCGCTAGGGTACTTGTGGACGTGTACGTTGTCAGGTGACAATTGTCAAGTTGGTGAAATAGGGCCCAGGATCACGGATAAGTAGTTCTGGAGTTTGCGCACTACATACAAACGTACAACCTCACGGACCCGCGTGGGTATTAGAATGCAAGCGAATTCACGGGATTGTACGTATATGTGAAGTCCGCAACCCGCACTTGGCCAGCGTGGGGACTACTGCCCGTTCCCTCTCAACCCTGAGAGAAGGCCTGTGCCCAGCAGTGGGACGTACCTATATAGGCAAATTTATTATTATTATTATATTAACTTTTGTTCGCCCCAAAGGTACATCGAATTCGGATATCTTTTTCGGTCGTTTTATTGTTTTTATTTGTCTCAGGCAACAACGCAATCTTTACAAATACTTTAAGACGACGACGCGCGGCGCATCTTCTGGGTGTCAAAATAACGGCTACATACTTAACCCCCTACATACAAACTTAGAAAGCCACAAACTTACATTTGTATATTAGCTTATATAGGTACCAATAAAAATAAATAGGTTGTTCATAAACACTGGAAGCCACGGGAATACCTAGTCTATAATGAATAATCATGTTTCCTACTTAAAAACCAGTGTCAAAGTCAAGGGTATCTAGAATCTAATTTAACAACCGAATGCAGTTTAAACTGCTTTTCTAAATATTATATACAAACACGGTACGACCAATATCTTGACCTCTGTCAAACGAACGAAACACGTGTAAGGTCAACTAAAAGGTCATGTTATATTATTGTTTGCTGACTATTCAATTTGTTCATTCGCACCTTTAAAACATTAGTCCAAGCAAATATAAACCATACAGTTTGAGCGCTGCGGTTTATTTTCAATCAGACAGTTTTTCGAGAAGCCTTCACAAGTGAAATTATTGAAAAAGAGGCTTTATATATTTGAGTTAAGTTTGGTTTTTAAATGTAAGGTATAATTTCGCACGTAGCGGTTTTAACCAGTTTGGAGCGTGGATGCGTGGATATGTGATTAGGAAATGAGCTGTAAAGCTAACTCGTTCTACAAACAAATGGCTTGAATATTGATTTATAACTCGTATATTAACTTGAAGGACATAACGGTAGTGTTAGCTTAAGTATTAATGGAATGTTTCCAAGTTTTACTCATGATCTTTTGACAACACGTACAGACAAAAATTCTAGAAGGTCACGATTGACATGCTGTGGGCGTTCTTGATGCGACTTAAGTCTGAAAGATATTTTCTCCAACATCTATACTGAACAAACTTTCAAAAATATCTATAAGTAAGTAGACATTCTTTATTATTACTTAGTGTACTTAAGATGCATAAATACCTATGTCAAATACCCAGGATATGCCTATGTGCACCCGCCAGCCGCTTGCTTTTAAGTAGTTTTTATGTCCAAAAGATCTACTGATCCAACGGAACACTTATTAGCATAATAATTTACTTTAAAAACAAAGTTTTAACCGACTTCAATTTAGTACTCCGCCAAGCCACGAGAACATTTCCACATTTATTTTCCAATTTACCACATGAACTGATTTCCGAGAGCAAATGCGTTGATTATTAGAGAAAAAACCCAATCGCTGCATGTGACCCGATAATATTTGGGGACTTCCGTCGATTCCTCAAGGATCACCCTTGGCACTTCATTAGTTGCTATTTCAACGGAATCTTATCAGAATCTATGATATATTTTTGTACTTTTAAGTACATAATTGAGGAATTCCATAAGTCATCTGTGGTCTTCATCATCAATTCCACTCCACCAATTTATGATTTCCGGATGTAAATACACGAGTTATAATAGAAAATATCAAAATCACTACAAGCGTGCCTAATATAATTGAGGAGTTCCCTCAATTCCTCATGGATCCCATCATCCAATTGAATTTTCAAACAAATGGGACCCACCTGGAAGCATATACTTACAAACAATAAAAAAAATTACGAATCGGCTCATCAATGACGGAGTTCTGATGTAATAAACATAGAAGACAAGATCACAAGAAAAAAAATGATAAAAATACAACCGAATTAAGAACCTCCTCCTTTTTTTTTAGTCGGTTAAAAATAAATAGTATTTGAAACTATGACAATGATAACATTTAGAAAACAAAATGCAAAAAGAGATGTGGCCCATGAGGGGATCGAACCCGCGACCTTCGCGTTATTAGCACGACGCTCTAACCAACTGAGCTAATGGGCCGATGGAAGAGCAGATGAAATTATAGATCTTGTTTATTTAGTTAATTTTGCACATTAGGTGTCTTTGAATTCGCTACATGTAAAATACTTCGCTTTGCCTACATCTACTATTACTACAGCAATATCGAGAACCCAACAAGCCCACAGCTTAAGGCACTGGTCCCACCGCCGGCTAGTAAGCTAGAAAAGTTGGGCGAGTAACGGTTCATTGCGTGCTGACCAGGCACAGTGTGATCGATCGACCTTTACAGATCCGCAATGTAATGCTACTCGCCCAACTTTTCTAGCTTCACGCTCAGGGAAGTGCGTACCTAATTTGTAAAAAATACATACATTAATACAATATTTTATTATTAAAAATAAATACAATACATTTCTACAGAGCAAAATATTTCTTGAGACAGGTTCGCGGTCAGCCTGATGGTAAGTAGCCCTGTGGACCCTTGCTAGACTAACTGGCTATCTCCAAATGTACAGTCGATTTCGAAAATATGTGCACACAACTTTATTGTTAAGGGCATACGTTTGCATAGATATATTGGAACCTTTGCGAACGTAACTATATTATACTTTTATTTAGTCCGCGTATATTACTTACATTAGTTTCTATTGAAATCACAGAGGGCGCTAGCTACCGTGGACATTGAGGACAGCTAGCGCCATCTAGAAATTGTATAGAAACTAACGCTACACGATGTGCGTGTGTACCACTTGTATAAGAGGAAATAAAAAACTTGTAATTATGCGTTGGTTTAAGTTTCATACTATTTATTTCATCATTAAGTACTATTGTAAATAAATTAGTACTCAAAACCAAGTATGACCCAAAACATTCAATTGTATATAATAATACCGGTACGACTAACGCCATCTCTAAAACACTTAAATAAACTAAAAACATAAACGGTCTAAATAACCCATTTAAGGGTATTGACTAACATACAAGTATATCATGTTTTTACGAGCGATTTAGTAATATTTTAGCATCGTTCTTCGAAAACGCTTCCCTTTATACATTACTAGCTGCCTGCGGCTTCGCCCGTATTGCAAAGAACACAGGCAAACCCGCGGGATAGAACATAACCATCCAGAAAGACCATTCTACAGTTATACACGCAGGACAATGATTTTTTGAATTCGGATAAGCGTTTTCTTGTGTACACTGCCCATTACCATTGCGTTATTCTTATTTGACATCCACAATTAACATGCGCCGCGCGATAAGTTTTGTATATTGATATGTTAGTCTGTAAGTTATTTGTAAATATGGGCCTGCCCGAGACAACACAACAACGTTACAAAACTACAACATCACAGACTTTTCCTCTTTATAATATTAGTATAGATTGGTTCCTGACGTAATTCAGCCTAGGCCAAAATATCTTTCGCTACAGTTAATTAGGTGGAAGCCGGACCATAAATCATGATAATGGCTCACTTACACTGATTGCGTTTTAACCCATCAATTTTTACCGGTTACTTACTTGCAAGTAAACTTGAAGCCACCCAGCCAGCGTGATTCAGCCTTGGTTCTTAAGTGAATAACCCCCTTATTCATAAAACTTAATTGCCTCTGCTAACTAAAATATGCTTTGCCCCTTTCTAACGAACACAAATTTCAAAGTGACAGATAGGGACAAATGAATTTTAACGCCATTTTAGTTAAAATAGGCTGGTAGAACGTTTATGAATACGGCCGTAAATAAATAAAAAATATATGTTACCGTTTGATATTTCATGTGTGTTGAGGGCGATGGGCTAGCAACCTATCACTGCAATACACATTTTGTCGACCTTTTATAGCCACATTTATGCTAAAAGTGGCGCTGGAACATAAGTTTCATGTGCTCTGCCTACCACTTTTGGGAATAAAGGCGTGAATGTATGTATGTATGTTTAATATTTAATTAATAATAAAAAGAAAGATTATTCATGAAATACCGCGAAGAATAAAATTTTTGTTTTATTTTCGGACGTCACCTTTTTTCCAAAAGAGTGAATTTGTAATGTAATTACGTAGTCAGTCCTGTTGAACACCGAACAACGCTACACCTTTAGGTATTCTTGGCGTCCAAAGCAGGGATCGGAACCGGTTTTTTGCAAAAACCTCGATATAACCACATATCTCGAACTATTGTATACTTCATATGTAGGACTCAGTTGTGTTTTTAGATTGCCCAATTAGAAATGACATAATTAACAAAGAACGAAAAAATTAAGTTTTCGTTCCCATACTAAAAATACCGGTTTCCGATCCCTGATCCAAAGGGTAAACTGCCTTAGCGCTTCAAAAACCTTACGCATTACTCCCCTTAAATAGTGCAATCACGCACGGACGAAACCCGTGCAAACAGCACAGTAGGGTGCGTCCGCGTCGCGTCACGTGCACATCATTTGCACCCTCGTGACGTCACTCGCGCAGGACTCCAGAATGTTCCAAGGCAGGTTTTCCAGAATCGATAATTCTATTCTCGGGATAGAACTATCGATATCGGTTCCGTAAGAAGGTAAGGTAAGCCGATGCATCCCCTTGATTGTCACTTATTTATGACTCAAGGTTGAGGGGTAGGTACACTATAGGTACCAACGATTGAGGCAATGTCGCGCACTGGGATATACAGGGTGAATCCAAAAAATCTGTTTACGACTTAGGTTTTACCCTGTATATCTAGGTAATTAACCTCCAAATATGAGCACCATGACATTCTACTGTACCTACCCTACCCACTCTCGCAATAATACCTAATCTAAGACCCATACTTTATGTATAATAAAATAATAATAATAATAATAATAAGTCGATAGTCGTTTCAGCGAACGGTCTAATAGCGAAGAGTCTCGACCATCACCTCAAGAGACTCTCGCTAGATGGCTGGATCAAGGGTCAGATACAGAAGGCGGTACTCCTGGATACTGCGCGGATAGTCAGGAGATTCCTGTCTCTGGCGCCCTGACCACCGGCAGCTTAGACCCCGCCTCGCTGCCGGCGGTACCCTAGGTTAGGTTTTTATAATGATTTTATGTTTTGTATGTATAGTTTTATATTTTACTTTTTATATAGTTATTGTCAAAACCTAGCTTAAGATAAAAGATGAATAAAGATAATAATAATAATATAGGGCGTAGGGATGTGACGGCCCCATCGCCCACCAGATTTCTGGTGCAATCAGTCAACGTAAGGCAGCTTGTGGCGGGTTGTTAGGGAGTAGCGACCCTACGTACCTGAGTACCCCTGGGGGTGTCCTGTGGTCTGGTTGAGCCGATCGGGTGGATGGTTGGACAGGCCCCCTGCCTCTGGCTTGCCTTTACTGGCCGTTCAGAGTGGAGTCGCAAGAGCTGTTGCTCGAGGGTTGATGTGGACACCTAAGTGGCGAGTTGGCTATATGTTTAAAGTCCAGTGCCACCTCTCTTCCCCCCAGCTTTCTGACCGGTGTTGCCCTTAGGCCATTTTTAATGTCGCTATTAATAGGGGCCCATCTAGCAGTTGGCAAGTCACCGTCTGCCAGAGATAAAAAGTGAGACAGTTTTATTAGGCAGGCGTCCGATGTTTCACCCAATAGCCCAGCCACTAGTCCATCATTTTCACCCAATAACCCGTTTCATTTAGATTCCATCAACCATCAATAGGCCCTATACTCCTCAGCGGGTGCTGTCTCTGTGTGCGTCCCATGACACGGCCAGGGACAGCATCCGCTCGGTGTACTCCTTGCATTTTATTAAATTGTCAAAAGGGCCTCTTCGTGTTGGCTCAGTTGGTACTTTGTAGGTACCTAGCTCCACGCACGCCTCCCAAAGGTCCGGGACGTCATTGTCCCGTGAGCGGGAAAGACATACATAATAATAATAATAGTAATAGTTAGTTAGTAAATAATAATAGTTGCACAAACGTTTCGATTTAACACATTCAGGGCCCATGACGACACATATGCGTCAGACCGCCGTAGTCGCTTTCCGCTACATACGAGGAAAACCACGGGTTCGGCTACGAGCGTAGCGCGTAGCGATTCTGGGCAGTGAATGTGTAGTCCACATTGTTCGCTAAATAGGTCTGAACTTTGATCACAGCTATAAAATCTAATAGGTAATGACAATCTCAATCATCTACACTGTTGGCACTTGGCACCAACGCAAGAGGCCCATTCTTCTTCGGCGCTTCCAATCCCAAACCCATTTCAATGTGCTCTCTCCCGCTCCCACGCGCGCCGATAGCTAACGAGTCAGAATGAGCGCGCGACACATTAAAATGCGATTTGACGTGAAACACACGAACCGAAGGGATTCATATGAAAGTGTAGTGATTCTTCCGCTGAAACCGCGCGAAGCGGGTTGAATGGCAATTTGCCACGTTCCATATCTCACAATATCTGCACCTCGCCGTGTGACGTCATATCGCTTTTTCGTTCTTTATTAATTTGTAAAGCCACATTAATTCGTATCAATTTGTAAAGCACATTATAATTAGGCGGTCGTCACACTGCGACGCCTCAACGGACGGAGGTGCGTCGCTGCATACTTTCGCCGGACGGAGGTGCGGTGCAGTGTGTCGTACCACGCGGAATTTATAATACAAACTGAGGTACTTGCATACAACGAGAAACAGTTGATGCGTCGCAGTGTGACATCCACCTTTAGGTGTTACATTCAGTATTCAGGTCAGACCATGACGCCCTGGAAGGGCACACAAAACTTAATACTAACATGCGTGAGATAACAACATTAAAAACATCTTTGCATTAAATACATATTCATACCTTTTAATTATAAGTTTCAGCACGGCTATCACGCGACGGCGCGCGAACACTCGATTTTTCTCGCACTATCCGTCTCTCTCTTATTAGAACACTTAGAACAAGAGGTATAGTGCGATAAAAATCGAGAGTAGGTCGCGGCCGTCCCATAGACGTGCAGTAATATAAAAATACTAAGCCCGCAGGGCAGCTTGTGGCGAGCTGTTGGGGAGTAACGACCCCACGGACCCGAGTGCTGCAGAGTCGGTCAGGGCCTCCGTCTCCGGCGTGTCTTCGTCGGTCGCAGTGGAACCCCAAGGAACCCGCGGGACTCTCAGCTCTGGCTTGCCTTCATTGGCCGTCCAGAGAGGAGTCGTCAGAGCTATATGCTCCAGAGGTAGAAGTGTTAAAGGGCATATCGCCGCGAGTAACTTCGGAGAAAGCGCAGCACCACCTCTCGACACTCCTGAGCCGCTCACCCCGGTGTTGCTCCTGGCCGTCTTCACGATGGAAATTTCAGAGGCCCATTTATTGAGCGGCTAGTCACCGCTTGCCTCGATAACTTTGTGCGCAACAATGTTATGGCAGGTGTCCGGACCTCTTTGCAAATAGCCCAGTTTCATAATCCACCCATATCTCATCACCTTAAATATGGCGCCGACAGCTGTCATTACATAGAAACCTGGCAAACTTTCCATACGTTCAGGGGACCGATTTTTGACTTTCGAGCGCTCGACTCTTTCACTCGAAAAGTGTCAAAAATTATGAAATCATATTTTGAAATGACGATAGGAAATTTAAAAACGTGCGGTATTGACCACTCGTAGTCAATTCTATCGATAGAAAGTAAGTGCATGTGATTATGACACTACAATAGCATTTACTTTTATTTAATTTTCGAGCGCTCGAAAGTCAAAAATCGGCCCCCAGATTTCAACGAACACCGGTTACGGTTACAGGCGGTTTGGCGCAACCCACGCTTAGTGGTGTTGTGGAATGGATTAATTAGAATGTGCCTAATTCAATTATTTTGAACATTAGAAGCTACTGTTGCGATGCGTGCCTTTTGGTGGTAATTATATCCTTAAGGTTGCCGGAGCGCCCGAGAGTGTGTTAGAGCGAGGGACCCGCGTTCGTCTCTGCTATCAACACAACGAATCCTCAAATCAATGGAGCGTCGGCAACGCGCTTGTGATTCTGGAATCGCGTCTATTAACTACGGTGTCTGCTTACCGGGCAGAGCGTATGCTTGTTTGCCACCACGTTCGTCTCTAGGTATTAATACAACGAATCCTCAAATCAATGGAGCGTCGGCAACGCGCTTGTGATTCTGGAATCGCGTCTATAAACTACGGTGTCTGCTTACCAGGCAGAGCGTATGCTTGTTTGCCACCGCGTTTGTCTCTAGCTATCAATACAACGAATCCTCAAATCAATGGAGCGTCGGCAACGCGTTTGTGACTGGAATCGCAAGCGTCCATATGTTACGCTGCCTGCTTACCAGGCAGGCAGCCTGTTTATCACTACCCACCTACAGAAAATTGTAATTCACGCCTACTAATGTAAAACGTAACAATCAGATAAGGCTGCATGCACCATTTGAAGGAAATTCCATAATCTCATTACTTCTTTTACGTCACACCTAGCCATAATGTAAGTTTTACCGCACGCAGCGCGTACGGCAAAACTCGCATTATGGCCAGATGAAGACGTAAAATTGTGTACTGACCATGGGCAGTAAAAAAGAAAGCCCTCTATCGCATATTTACAACCCTCGCCTGCGGCTCGGGTCACAAATACCTGCGATTTCGGGGTTTCCTTCTTTTACACCCCTTGGTAAGTAATGTACTATTATTCACATACTTTTACTAATTATAGTTCTTTACACTTACAAACTTGTACCAGCAATTATAAATGGTAAGACAGTAACATTACGCCGTTGACGGCCAGCACCAGAATGCCCTCCAGGCATCCACGCCTGGCCAAGCAACTCACCGTTTTGGTGGGAAAATCCAGCTCTCTGATTGGCTCCCGACTAGGGTTGTCATGTGGAAGAATTAAATGTCCGGATAAAAATCCTGACATCACCCTAAAAATCCTGACATTTCTTGTAACAGAGATTTCGTCCTTTCATTCATTAAAACTGTGTAAACTTCTTAATAAATATTTCATGTTAACTTTTTTTTTAGCTCATTTCTTAAAATCCTGACACTTGCCAAGTCCGGCCGCAATCCGGACAAAGGGTCAAAAATCCTGACATGTCCGGACAAATCCTGAGGTATGGCAACCCTACTCCCGACATCACGCGATATCAGTGTCGTGAACCAATCAGAGAACCGCTTTATTTTCGCGCCACAAATTATACTAATCAAGCCACTGTGTTGCCATTTTTGCGAATTAAGAGTGACTACTTTACAAAATGAAATCTTACATGATCAATAAATCTTAATAAATTAAACATTATAACTATTTTCTGCCAAAAACGTAAGCAATTGATTGGTAAAATACTGAAACCTAATACTAATAAAAGTCCAAAATACGTCGCAGAAGTAAAACTCCCGCAAGGCTGAACGGAGTCAATGACGTAACATTGGGGAGGGGCGCGACCTCCAGGCGACCTTTACCCCGACCGAGGCCGTGACGTCACGAGGGAGGCGTCTTTCGGCGTGGAATGGGGGAATGGGGCAATTCGGTTAGGCATTTCGCATGCCGATGCGAAGGCGGTGTGTTTCGCGCGCTCGGAGTAGCTACTGTAAAGGTTGTTTAGGGAGGGAGTAAAATGATTTTCGGCGAGGGCGATGTATTAAATGCCAGGCGTAGCGAGGGATTCCAAAGTTCAATCTTGAGCGTGACGGAGGATTCAAGTGTTTACGCCTAAGACGGAAATAATTTTGCTGCCGAGTATATGCACACCTGTTCTCAATTCGGTTGTATTTTTTTTTTTTTTTTTTATTATTATTTTTATTATGTTCAATGTTTGTTACCTCAGAACTCCGTCATTGATGAGCCGATTCGTAAAATTTTTTTTTGTTTGTAAGTAGGTAGTTCCTGGTGGGTCCCATTTTTTTCAAAAATTCAATTGGATGATGGGATCCATGAGGAATTGAGGGAACTCTTCAATTATATTAGGCACGCGTGTAGTGATTTTTGTATTTTCTATTTTAACTCGTGTATTTACACCCGGTAATCATAAATTTGGTGGAGTGGAATTGATGATGAAGACCACAGATGACTTATGGAATTCCTCAATTATGTACTTAAAAGTACAAATGTACGTCACAGATTCTGATAAGATTCCGTTGAAATAGCAACTAATGAAGTGCCAAATCCTTGTGGAATCGACGGAAGTCCTCAAATATTATCGGGCCACATACAGCGATTGGGTTTTTTCCCCTAATAATCAACGCATTTGCTCTCGGAAATCAGTTCATGTGGTAAATTGGAAAATAAATGTGGAAATGTTCTCATGGCTTGGCGGAGTACTAAATTGAAGTCGGTTAAAACTTTGTTTTTAAAGTAAATTATCTGAATAACAGGTGTAGAAACAGCTTTACAAACCTTCCGAAACGAAGACTGGCAGCTAATAAGTTTGAATTTGGAATAGTACGTAACCGTATTTGATGGAGAAATTGCTAACGGTTTTAGACATTGTGTGGCTGAGTCGTGTGGTTTATTAATCTATCTAAAATCGGAATGTTTCTAGTTTCAATTTCCGAAAGCATTTTTTGACATTATAATGTTTTATTCTCGAACGTTGGCCCGGCCCGTGCATGGGCGAAGAGCATATTGAGGTAATAATAACGAGTGAGCGAGACAAAACTTAGGGGCTACTATTTTAATTTGTTAGCTCGGCGCGCAATAGAAGCGAGAGGGAAAAAAATTGGTTTGCGATTGGGATGTCATGCGATAAACAAAACAGACCTCTAGTCTTATTATATAGGTATATAAAGTTATCAACCGTTCCGTGGAACTCAGGGTTCTTCTTGTTTTAAAATTAATTCTTAACTGTGTCGTAACCGGTTGCACGTCATCATCCAAGCGTTATTCCCGGTTGTACCCTAAAAGAGCCCGGGGTCCGCTTTGACACCTAACCCCAAGATTTGGCATAGGTACTAGTTTTATGAAAGCGACTGCCATCTGACCTTCCAACCAAGAGGGAAAACTAGACCTTATTATTTTAGACCGGTTTCCTCACGATGTTTTGCTTCACCGAAAAGTTAACGGTAAATATTCCGTGCATAGGTTCAGAAAAAGTCATTGGTTCGAGCCGGGTTTCGAACCCACGACCGCCGCGTGACAGCCGCATGCCTGAACCACTAGGCTACCGTAGCTTCCACAGCAGCGGTTAGGGTCAGTCAGGGTCAGAGTTAGTCATTTACGCTAGATTTCGGGACTGAATACGTGAAAGCAAGATTGTAATGCCGCAGATCTATCACGTAACGCGTTGTACGTACGATCTGAATGTCAAACATGCTTACATATGGAAAAATGTCTGTTAAGAGTCCGCAGTAAGCTCGGCCGAATTCCACCTTCCCATACCAACGGAGTTTCGTTCTCATTTTAAAACTACGCGTTGGATTGTGACGAAACTTTGCATAATAATGACATGAGATATATCTATGTCTGTAATTAGTTTATATGGTTCCAGTTTATAAAGCAAACGAAATACAGCAAAAACATGTTTTGTATGAAAAACAAATTCACTGTATTTTTTTACTATGGTATCTGAAGCGACATAAACTACTTACAGACATAGATATACCTCATGTCATTGTACATGCAAAGTATCGTTACAATCCAACACGTAGTTTCAAAATGAGAGCGTAACTACGTTTGTATGGAGAATCAAGCTTTACACATGAAAAACTAGTGGCTATGTGAGATGTAGAAATCGCGAACCAGTCTTTTTATGACAGAAATTTCCCGGCCACAAGGGCACTTTTACATGTCAAACGGTAATCTACGCTAAAATAATAGTACACTTACACAATAATCATTAAGCTGAGAGTCACCAAGTCGCGCACGAAGGGTTCCGTACCATTATCTATAAAAACGGCAAAAAAACATGTCTGTTGTATGGGAGCTCCACTCCGACTCGCACTTGAGCGGTTTTTAGTATTTGTTGTTATAGCGGCAACAGAAATACATCATCTGTGAAAATTTCAACTGTATCTATCACGGTTCATGAGATACAGCCTGGTGACAGACGGACAGACAGACAGCGGAGCCTTAGCAAGGGTCCCGTTTTTACCCTTTGGATACGGAGCCCTAAAAAAGGAACATTAATGTAATATTGTCAGAGATGTACAGGGCCAATAACAATAAAACGTGTCAATATCAGAATGATGGCTCTCCTCAATACGATAGTACATATCAATCAATCAATCAATCAATCAATCAATTATTTATTCTGCAAATAGGCTACAAGGGCACTTTAACATGTCAAACGGTAATTTACTATAAAATAATAATAATCTTACACAATAATAATTTAAAATTATATAAAAGGTTACCAAATAAATGTCACTAAGTAAACAAAACAAAATTGCAAAATATGAACATTACATATAAGATCTGTATCAGCATTAACAAGAAGTTAATCATATTAATTCAGTATTCCAGAGATGTATAAGGTCTCTGAGCGTCCAAATACAATTAATAATTATTCTAATATTCTAAGAGATGTATACGGTCTCTAAGCGTCAAAACAAAAAAGGAACATTATGTAATATTGTCAGTACAGGGTCAATAACAATAAAACGTGTCAATATCAGAATGAAAGAAAGAAAGAAAGAAAGAAAGAAAGAAAGAAAAAATTTATTCGTGGCAAAAAAAAAAAAAGACAGACTGTGGAGTGGACACGTACGCACATACACATTTGCCACGAAATGGTCACAACTCAGCGTAATGCTGGCAACGCCAGCGCTGGTCTTCCGTTAATGAAGGCTCTCCTCAATACGATTATATACATAAAATTGATCAAGTCCAATCTACACGCCCGCTCGCCGCCCCGCTGTCCAGATCACGGCGTAATAAAAGCTTAGTAACTTCTCTAGTTCTGTAATACAATAAAACTCAGTTTATGATCAGACTAGCTTCCGCCCGCGACTTCGTCCGCGTGGACCCGGGATAAAAACTATCCTATATTTTAATCCAGGCTATAAACTATCTTCGTGCAAAATTCATTCAAATCGGTTCAGCCGTTTAAGCGTGATTGAGTAACAAACATCCAAACATCCAAATATCCAAACATCTAAACTTTCGCATTTATAATATTAGTAGGATTTATATGATCAGATTTATTTACCAACATTTGAATTTGGTCCCGGGTCCCGCGGGAGCGCCCACGCGTTTGGCGTTTACCCGCATAGTATGAGGGCCGGACACTTAAGGGAGGGTTGATAATGACTAATGACACTCGAATTACAGACTTTATATATAATAAACATATATATAATTCCGAGCGAGTTGGTCTAAGAATGAACATGGATAAGACGAAGATAATACCAACTCCCATTACAATCGGACACTTTACGCTCGAAGTTGTAGACGATTATGTATACCTAGGACAAACTATCCAGTTAGGTAGGTCCAACTTCGAGAAAGAGGTCAATCTTCGAATCCGACTCGGCTGGGCAGCGTTCGGGAAGCTACGGCACATCTTTTCGTCCAATATTCCGCAGTGTCTCAAGAGTCTTTGACCAGTGTGCGTTGCCATGCCAGTGATGACATATGGCACTGAAACGTGGTCGCTTACTATGGGCCCTCATAAGAAGGCTCAAAGTCACCCAAAGGGCTATGGAGAGGGCTATGTACGGAGTTTCTCTGCGTGATCGCATCAGAAATGAGGCTATCCGCAGCAGAACCAAGGTAACCGATATAGCCTTCCGAATCGCTAAACTTAAGTGGCAGTGGGCGGGGCACATAGCACGTAGAACCTATCGCCGTTGGGGCAGAAAGGTTCTCGAGTGGCAACCACGTACCGGAAGGCGTGGCGTGGGTAGGCCCCCCACAAGGTGGACTGATGACCTTGTAAAGGTAGCTGGAGTCCGCTGGATGCGGGTGGCGCAGGACCGGTCACCTTGGCACTCTTTGGGGGAGGCCTATGACCAGCAGTGGACGCGTTTCGGCTGATATGATGATGATGATGATGATGATGATGATGATGATGATGATGATGATGATATATATAATTGAACTAGTACTTGAAACTAAATGAACAAAGTTAATGATGTGTGTATTTTACATAATACCCTATTTTCTACTGATTGCAAAAAGGAGAATTTCCTTAATTGCTTTTTTGCTTGCGCAATGTGTCGAACAACTTGGATTAGACCACAGCCTACTTCGGTACTACGAGGGTGTACCATCCTAAAATTTAGGGCGTCTACTCACGTTCACCTTCCGTGGGCGGAATAAAAGAGGTGAAGTTTGCAAGTTTTGTAGCTTTGTAAAGTATAAGTTTGCATACTTATTGCTGGTGAGTATATTATGGGTCTATTAGCCTTAACGAATTGGTTTGATAGGTATTCAAATTAAAGTCACGCGCGGTCGGGATTTTTTCGCAATCTGCTTAGGGTGTATTAGTACACCTTGCATGTCTGACTGCTAGCCGGAATATTAGGAGGAATATTCACCATACGAAGGAGGAATATTCCGGGGATCTGCCTGCACATGGCGCGACTTATCAGTGTATTGTGCTAGCCCTCCTGATTTCATTGCCGTAGCATAATTTTCTTTTATGCTTGCGACTAACGTGCTACGCGCTACGGCGTAGCAGATAGCGTTACGCTCTTGCGCTTGGCTTGGGTGCAACTAACACTTTCGCAACCAGGAACCCGCCAATCTGGCGCTCTATAGCGAACGAAAAAACCATAGAAGTCTAAGTAGCGCCATTGCCATTACGCGGGGACGGGGTCGGGGTGTTAACACATTCACTGCCAAGAATCGCTACGCCGATCCCGTTGTTTTCCTCGTATGTAGCGGAAAGCGACTACGGCGGTCTGACGCATATGTGTCGTCATGGGCCCTGAATGGGTTAAAACGATGCCAGGCAGCCGTTTAGTTCGAACATGCGCATACCGAGTTTTAGAAATAAAGAAAGAAAGAAATAACATTTATGTAACGTCACAAATTACACAATTAAAAGAAAAAAAAAGTTTTTTTTTTCAGAAAAAAAGAACAAGCAAACCAAAAGACTTCAATACTAGGAAGTTATACAGGATCCCCTGAGTGGCTCCACTAAGCCAAAAAGCCACGGCAAGACACGGCAAGCTGAGACGCTGATTTTCGGTGGGGACCTAACTTAAAACTACTGTAAGTACTATTTCAGGCACGTGTTTGGGTAGAAAGGGCATTGGGTAACCTTGTATGAGAAAAAAATACTTTTTTTGCAGCGGCCAAGGATGTTTTTTTAATAATAAATAAATAAATAAATATTTGGGGACAATCTTACACAAATCGACCTAGTCCCAAACTAAGCAAAGCTTTTACTATGGGTACTAGACGACGATATACATACTTATATTGATAAATAAACACTTAAATACATAGAAAACATCCATGACTCAGGATCAAATATGTGTGCTCATCACACAAATAAATGCCCTTACCGGGATTCGAACCCGGGATCTCCGGCTTCGTAGGCAGGGTCACTACCAACTAGACTACAGAGGTCGTCAGAGGTCGTCGTTTAGAGGACCTCTTAATATTTATAGATATATAAAATTAAACGCGTTAAACAATATCGGAGCCGAGATATATAAGTTTGAAGTTTAGTTTATAACTAAAATATGACCTGTGAAAATATATATAGCTAATATCTCGGCTCCGATGCATTTTAGTGTGTTACATTTCATAACAAAATATGTTTGTTTTGAGTAGATCTATCATAATCTACCACCTTTACGAGTCCGCTCATCTAAAAAAAAAAAACAACATTTTTACCCAAACCTCTTTGTAAGGAGCTCGCCTTGTATGGTTTTTTCGTCCGCTGGCGCTCTGTACAAACGACAACACTGTTAACTGACCATCCTGTGTTTATATAGAACCTTATTACAATGCACTTAAGGTGCACCGATGGTCATTTAGCTGTGTTGTCGATAGTACATAGCCGCTTTTCTCTTAGCGGGAGAACCACGGCATCAGCCACGAGAGTAGTGCTACGAAATTGGTAAAGGATAAAGTTCCATGTCAGTTCCATGACCCGAGCTCGCCAGTACTCGCCCATCGCGTTTTCCATACATTCACCCGTGCGGCGGACGGTAGGGCAGACTTGACACCCGACAAAATTGCTTGGGAAACAGAACTCCAATAATTAATACGCGAAATATGTGGCTGCGGCGAACGTTTTGTTTGGAGCATGGACCTATACTCAGGACAAGCTATAAGTGTTGCCACAATGAGAGATTGAAAGGCTTCTATGCAGCTAAATTAAGAGCTGATCTTAAAATGGCCGATGGCTTACCATAAACAACCTACGTAATATTGGCGGGTAATGGATTATTTGCCGCAAACCCACAATAAATCAGTTGCGGCAAATAATCCATTACCCGCCTAAAAAAGTGGCATTTCCTTTTCTGCCACACTCATTGAGGTTTGTTTGCTACCATCTCGCTCGCACGTGGTATTATACCATAGCTTGAAATAAATGAAATTAATAAATTTTATTCTGCAATTAAACCGTAATGGCACTATTACAAGTCAAAATTCCACCAGCGTTTCTGAAAAAGAAGACCACTGTTAAGAAGAAACGCCGAAACAAACTCAACAGTCAGTCATTTTTTGCCAAAAAAAGCTTATTACAATGATAGTTCTTAACCTACTTAAAATAAGTCAAACTGAATATGAATACAAATTCATCATAATGCGTTGTTCTACAAGAACACATATGCCCGAATAAAGCTATATCAGGGGTCGGCAAACCGCGGCTCGCGAGCCGCATGCGGCTCTTTAGGTTCCCCAAAAAAATAGTTTTTTTTATGAAAATGAGTAAAAAAAAAACGTAAATATAATTGTTTTAACTAACCCAAACACAGCATACTGCTCACAGCTCCCAACCACATCCCAAGGCAAGCCCTGGAATGGACACCACGAGGGAAGAGGAAACGTGGCCGGCCGAAACACACCTGGAGACGTTCAGTGGCAGCGAAACTGAAGGCTATCGGGCTGACGTGGTCCGAGGCGAAGCGCGTAGCCCAAAACAGAACGCGTTGGCGAGGCACTGTGGAAGCCCTCAGGACATTAAGTCAAGTAAGTCAAACACAGCATACCCACTTTGCAGACTCACTCGAAATTATTGTTTTCCCTAAAATTTGGTGCTGGTGGCTCTTTGAGCTTCCGAAAAATCGTAATTTTTCCGGGATCTGGCTCTGTCTAAAAAGTTTGCCGACCCCTGGGGTATATGAATAATTAAGCTATTTTGGGCTCTGGTTTGGGCCATGCATTTTTTTCAGTTAGATAGTCCTCAACCATGTAATAAGCCTTCGACATCAATGTTTTTTTCAAGTATTTTTTTTTCTTGTCCTGAGTATTATATAATAATCCATGGTTTAGAGGGTTATATGTTCCGGGTCCTGGTTTCAAATATACATAAAGCCTATGACACTGCCACGATTATTAGGAATCCAGCGACACGTCACATGTCAAAATCCATCAAGCCGTTTTGACTGTAGCCCGTAAAATAGAATTTTCTTGTCCACATACATACATACGCTCGAAAAACATAGCCCTCCTTCTGAGACAGTAGGGTAATTAGAAAAGGATTAAAGGGAGGCGTTAGAGGTGAAACGAGGTCACTTTATTACGTTTCGCAATATCATTACAAACTAATTCTAACTTTTGCTAATTTGGTTTGACAGCGGGCGTGATCCTATGAGTTAAAGTTTTGTCATCAAATCGTCTCCATTCACACTGGGCTAGCGTGGGGACATATTACGAAGAACGTGCGTAGGGTGTGTAGGGGCCTAGTCTCTCAACTAAGAGCGTATTTTCGAACTGAATTATATTGGACATCTACCTATAAAAAGTAGCCAGTAGATGTCACTTTCCAGCCTCTAAACTATCTCCATACAAAAAATCACATTAATACGACGCTCCGTTGCGACGTGAAAAAATGACAAACAAACAGACGCACACACTTTCGCATTTATAATATTAGTAATGATTGTTTTTTTTTTACAGACTATTTTAATATGGTATAAACTTAAGTAACATAATAATATTTACCTGGGGCCGTTGACAAGGTTACAATCGACAAGCGCTAACGCCAATAGAAAATAATAAAATGTAGGGGAATGACAGATGCCGACGAAACGCTTTTCGTTAACATCTGTCATTCCCATACATTTTATTATTTTCTATTGGCGTTAGCGCTTGTCGATTGTAACTTTGTCTACGGCCCCTGGTGACCGAAGAGCTGGCGGCTTTCTCGCGCAACGCATCAGCATTGCAATTCAGCGAGGAAATGCCGCCAGCATTCTCGGTCCCCATCCTCGAGGATCTTTCTTAGATTTAACTTGGTTTTAATTTAATTTAGTTAATGTTAGCTATCATCTCGTATATAATATTTATAACGAAATATATTTTTATGTTTGGAATACACTTCATGATCGAAATAAGTAAAACTGATACATACAATACTTCCCTTTGATATCCTAGATAAACAGAGAAACGTAGACGAATTTGTCCGTTAAAAATCGAATGTTATCTGGAATGGGGTATAGGTGCCTTCAAAATAAGATTGAGTAGGCTTTGGCTGAACCAATGACAATGAGCTCCATCGGCTCTGTCTGTGGTCGCTGCTAAGGTCAGTATTTAATAAAGTAAAAATAACTACCTACTTATAAAACACCAAAAAGCTGCGATCGCAATTCAAATTACCCTAGGTACGTAACTATACTATGTCGGGTTATGATAACCTCACCCCCGGCGCGCCCGCCGCGTAGACGACAAAATAAGAATGAGTAGGCTTTTGCTGAACCACTGAGCTCCTTGGCTCTGTCATCGCTGCAGCTACAGGTCAGTATTTCATAAAACTACCTACTTATAAAGCATCAACAAATTGCGATCGCAATTCCAATTACCCTAGGTACGTAACTATACATGTCGTGCTATGATAACCTCACCCCCGGCGCGCCCGCCGCGTAGGCGACAAAATAAGAATGAGTAGGCTTTTGGTGAACCACTGAGCTCATTAGCTCTGTCATCGCTGCAGCTACAGGTCAGTATTTCATAAAACTACCTACTTATAAAGCATCAACAAACTGCGATCGCAATTCCAATTACCCTAGGTACGGAACTATACATGTCGCGCTATGATAACCTCACCCCCGGCGCGCCCGCCGCGTAGGCGACAAAATAAGAATGAGTAGGCTTTTGGTGAACCACTGAGCTCATTAGCTCTGTCATCGCTGCAGCTACAGGTCAGTATTTCATAAAACTACCTACTTATAAAGCATCAACAAACTGCGATCGCAATTCCAATTACCCTAGGTACGGAACTATACATGTCGCGCTATGATAACCTCACCCCCGGCGCGCCCGCCGTGTAGGCGACAAAATAAGAATGAGTAGGCTTTTGGTGAACCACTGAGCTCATTAGCTCTGTCATCGCTGCAGCTACAGGTCAGTATTTCATAAAACTACCTACTTATAAAGCATCAACAAACTGCGATCGCAATTCCAATTACCCTAGGTACGGAACTATACATGTCGCGCTATGATAACCTCACCCCCGGCGCGCCCGCCGCGTAGGCGACAAAATAAGAATGAGTAGGCTTTTGGTGAACCACTAAGCTCATTAGCTCTGTCATCGCTGCAGCTACAGGTCAGTATTTCATAAAACTACTACTTATAAAGCATCAACAAACTGCGATCGCAATTCCAATTACCCTAGGTACGGAACTATACATGTCGCGCTATGATAACCTCACCCCCGGCGCGCCCGCCGTGTAGGCGACAAAATAAGAATGAGTAGGCTTTTGGTGAACCACTGAGCTCATTAGCTCTGCCATCGCTGCAGCTACAGGTCAGTATTTCATAAAACTACCTACTTATAAAGCATCAACAAACTGCGATCGCAATTCCAATTACCCTAGGTACGGAACTATACATGTCGCGCTATGATAACCTCACCCCCGGCGCGCCCGCCGCGTAGGCGACAAAATAAGAATGAGTAGGCTTTTGGTGAACCACTAAGCTCATTAGCTCTGTCATCGCTGCAGCTACAGGTCAGTATTTCATAAAACTACTACTTATAAAGCATCAACAAACTGCGATCGCAATTCCAATTACCCTAGGTACGGAACTATACATGTCGCGCTATGATAACCTCACCCCCGGCGCGCCCGCCGCGTAGGCGACAAAATAAGAATGAGTAGGCTTTTGGTGAACCACTGAGCTCATTAGCTCTGTCATCGCTGCAGCTACAGGTCAGTATTTCATAAAACTACCTACTTATAAAGCATCAACAAACTGCGATCGCAATTCCAATTACCCTAGGTACGGAACTATACATGTCGCGCTTTGATAACCTCACCCCCGGCGCGCCCGCCGTGTAGGCGACAAAATAAGAATGAGTAGGCTTTTGGTGAACCACTGAGCTCATTAGCTCTGTCATCGCTGCAGCTACAGGTCAGTATTTCATAAAACTACCTACTTATAAAGCATCAACAAACTGCGATCGCAATTCCAATTACCCTAGGTACGGAACTATACATGTCGCGCTATGATAACCTCACCCCCGGCGCGCCCGCCGTGTAGGCGACAAAATAAGAATGAGTAGGCTTTTGGTGAACCACTGAGCTCATTAGCTCTGTCATCGCTGCAGCTACAGGTCAGTATTTCATAAAACTACCTACTTATAAAGCATCAACAAACTGCGATCGCAATTCCAATTACCCTAGGTAGGTAACTATACATGTCGCGTTATGATAACCTCACCCCCGGCGCGTCCGCCGCGTAGACGACAAAATAAGAATGAGTAGGCTTTTGCTGAACCACTGAGCAGCTACAGGTCAGTATTTAATAATAGTACATTGTTTAACGAGGGGCGTAAGTGGAATATTGCGAACAAGAGTTTGCAATATTCTTACGCCCGTGTTATACACAATGTTTTTCATCACATTTGCGAGGAAACAAATACATATTAGATGAAATTAATACAAATCGTAATAAAAACTGCAACACATCAGTTGTCCATTTTGTTGAATTTGACGTGAGGCGCGTACCTATGGCAAAGACCCTTCGGTATACAGCCACGATTTAAAAACATTTAAAAACATTTTACATAGACACTAAATAACTACATATTAAAATAATTCTGTTAAACATGTTTTAGTAGTGTTTATAAGTTTACATTTATTTATAAATACGTTTTCAGACATCGTATTTGATATAAAAACTCTTTGCTTTGTAACTGCCGCATGAGTGACAGATACAATTTAAGAAAAAAACCATTACGCCCGTGGGCGTAATATGGGCTATTGTAACTCTGTATGTCTGCGCATTTTTAAGCCCTTTTCGAGCAAGTGTGATGAAAAAATAACTACCTACTTATAAAGCATCAACAAATTGCGATCGCAATTCCAACTACCCTTAGGAACGTTACTACGTAGCTATCTATGTCGTGTTATGATGCCCTCACCCCCGGCGCGCCCGCCGCGTAGGCGACTGACGTCAGCAGACCCACCCCCCACCCCTCACCCCGGTCTTCAACTTGACATTCGCTATCGATCGACGCAGTGCCGTGTTTACGTGCCTGTGAATGGGATTGCGGTAGACGAGGCTGGACCGTGAATATAACGAAATGACGTATCTTCTAAGGCGCTGTACAAATGTTTCGCTCGCGCGCAGATTACTTACATACAAACTATATATACTTAAACTAATGCATACTAAAGAAAAGTACAAAAGGCGGACTCAAGGTTTTATGCCCTTTAAAGCATTTTCTACCAGCTAGCAGGGCTAAACAGAAGAGACATTGCACTCAAACCTATACAGGGACTATACAAGAAAAAGATTGTTCCAGATTTTACTGTTTTTTTTTCTTCCAGTGCGTCACGCGACTATAAGTATATAAAAAACTGGCTGTGACAGACGGACAGTGATCGCATAAGAGTTCCGTTGGACCAATTTTGGTACGAAACACTAAAAAGACGGCATTCAAAAATGTGCCTATCCGGAATGGATTATTTGTGACACATTTTCTGTACGAGGATCGTCAGCATTAAACAATTGGTAATTAAAAAAAAAGTTATGTAGCTGTAAACTTTTTTAAGAAACCGACCGGTTAATCCTAATAATTGACACCTTTTAACAGAATACTACTGTTTTTGTTTAACTATACAAAATGTATACAGTTTGATAGTAAGACACCAAAGCACTGTACCATGTAAGAAAAAAAACATCCACTCGCCCATCGACTAGCAAATACATCGCATTCTGGACTGTTATTCGCTAAGCGTTAATGCGGCTCACCCCGCCGTTCACCTGTCACGAAACTAGACCCCTGCCTACGCTTGGTTAATACGCATCGCGGTGTCAAGATATATTTGTGGTTGAGCGTTGAGGTGAGCTTAAAACAAGTTACAGAATAAGGGGGCAGGTGCTTGTGACAGAAGAGAGTTCAACGGTTTTAGTGTACGAGTTGATGGAACTGCCAGGAGATTGTCTCTGATCTCGGTCTCAGACCAGCATGAACGGCCTTATCACACGATAAGTAACAAGATAGAGCGTCCGTCACTGGCGTCAGTTCAATAGAACGAGACGGACGCTCTACCTTGTCACTTATCGCGTGATAAGGCCGACCATGATACTGGATCAGGAATGTTGACAGCTAATACTTCTAAATACGTACCTAGGGTATTTATGTGAGCTATTGCTCCGTAAAGGCTCACGTTTTGGCGTGGGTGATGCCCACGCGAACGTCGAAGGACAACCAACAGCCCTATTCTGTAACTTGCTTTAAGCTCACGTCAACGCTCACCCACAAATATATATATAGTACTAACTATGAGGTAGAGGTCTAGTTTCGTGACGGGTGACCGGCGGAGTGAGCCGCATTAGCAGAACGCGGGGAAAACTACACGGCGAAAACTACTTATATGCCGTGAAGCTGGGAGCCAATCCTAGAATAAGTAATCTATGTTGATTATTTAATTTTTTTATGTTGAGTTATTTTTGCTACTAAGATATCACTGCACCAATGTTTTCTAGGTATAAGTTTCTGTCACTAATTACACTTTTGGCACAATCTTTTATTGCCGAATATGTTCTGTCACTGTCGCCAACTACCTACTCGTTGAGAGGATTCTTATTAATGAGTTTGAAACTTAATTTCTCATGGGACCAGCAACAAGCACACTGTTAAAGACAACGTTTAGCATTTGTATGCGAGTGCAAGTGACACGTTTGTTCACAGATCAAATGTCTTTCCTAAAAGCATCAATTAGATGCTCTGAGGCGGACTTTATCATAGAAATGGCTGCTCAAAGGTCCCCGTCTCTGTCAGCGTGTTCGCCCACGCGGCGCAATTACGAGCTCTCGTTATTGGGGCTCTTTTCAGAATGGGCGAAGTTGTGTCGCAGGGCTGATAATATATTGAAGAAATAATAAATAACTTGGTAATACACTCGCGGGCAAAGAATACGGGTCACCCTAAATTAAATAACTGCAATAGGTTATTTAAAATATTTAACACTTGTTTTATTTACATAATATTGATAACAAGTTCCTGGATCCTATCATAAAAATATCGATATCCAAAAATCACGATTTTTGCGATATCTCGCTCCGTTAACGTTGTTTTGCCATGGGTTTTTACGAGTCCGATTTAAACCTGGTAGCGTTATATTTTTTACTGTTATTAGCAGTTTATATGAAAAATTAAATAAAGACCATGACAGGATTAACTGTACAACCTCTTACGCACTATTTTAGGAAATATGACGGTATTTTACCGACCCGTATTCTTTGCCCGCGAGTGTATATTGAAGAAAGGGAGTTTGAGCCGCTTGCAGTATGAAATGAATAATAACTGAGCTGGTTTGACCATGGTAAAATTTTTGGTGCGTGTCATATTGAAGCCATTTTAGCGTGGTGTGATTAAAAAAAACTTACGTAGCTTTTTAACACACTTGGTCAACTTATTCAATTTATTTACAGTCGAGTAAAACTTTTTTTAGTGACTACCGCAGGTTATAACAGAATGTATTTACCCCATTTAACCGATTTAGACCACTCAGCAGCGGGGCGGAATCTGTATGAGGTACATATTTTATACGTTATCGAGACTGAGAGCTTACTGATGCCGCCCAACACGTCTACGATGGGACGGCCGCGACATACTCTCGATTTTTCTCGCACTATACCTCTTGTTCTAAGTGTTCTAATAAGAGAGAGACGGGTAGTGCGAGAAAAATCGAGAGAGCTCGCACGCCGTCGTGCTCATAGCCTTGCAGATGACATTCATATGATTATGTACTGCTTTCCGTCTAGAACATTGAGAGAGCTAATTCTATTTGTTTAAGATTATGCCCAAAAACTAGAAATAGGACAGTAATGATACTTTTTTGGTATATTTGACTCGCGCTACAGTCGAGTCACGCAATTGATCTCCTTTTCGCATCGAACTAGTTATTCCAAACACGCGCAAGCAACATCATTCCAATCCACACCGAATCTAGATTAAATTAGAGTTGCTTTTCGACCATCACTTTATGACTTAAGTCGTTTCAGTTCTGCTCCGCAGCCGCCTCCGAAGCCCATTCAATTTTAAACTCAAAGTGAACTCTTTATGACCGAGTTTTTTTCTGTATCCCACTTTAGTCCTTCCAGTTTTGGTTGGTACCTGCTTCCCCTGATATCGAGCGGGCTGTGGGGGGCAGAGGGGGGTATGAATGGTTTGACGTCAGCTCGTGGGGGGTGGGGCCTTGAACCTGGATCGATTGCGATCTTGCACTTGAATGCAGGCTGCGGGGGATGACTCTTGGCATTTAGAAGGCTGCACTAATAAGGGAGTTGTGTTCTGAATGCTTTCGAAGATATAGTATACCGTTGTATAAATGTGACTTTGAAAAATACGACGTCATGACTTGGTTTTTAAGAGAGGCGGTGAGACGCAATGTTAAAAAGGGCATAAGCTTTATGTAGGGGTTATTACCAGATATCAATGGGCCAGATATCCCCGTGTGGCGTGGGGGTAGAATATCACCACCCCCTTTCTTCCCGTGGGTGTCGTAAAAGTAGACTAAGGGAGCAGGGTTGAAGTGTGTTGTGGGCGGTGTGCTAGCAACCTATCACTGCAATATCACATTTTGTCGATCTTTTATACCCATATTTATGCTAAAAGTGGCGCTGGAACATAAGTTCCAAGTGTTCTGCCTACCCCTTTTGGGAACAAAGGCGTGAATGTATGTATGTATGTATCAATGGGCAACCCGGAACAAAAAAGTTATATAAAAGAGTTGCTTAAAAAAATAGACAAGCCGGTGGGAATTAGCTTGTATCTTATCTATGTGCGCTCCGCCACTGGTATCTACATAGGTGACTGAATGAATAGTTATGGTGCATAACTGTTGCCATCACTTATTTATTTATATGTAGATTCAACTTTTAAAACAAAACAACACTTTGACATATAAATTGACAGCCAATTACAGGATCTCACTGGCTGTTAATGATGTACCTGCCTAGTAGCAAATCAATGTACTTCATTACATTTCAATAAATCGATCATAACAAAAGGGTCATACAGAGATTTAGGTTCGCGTCTTTCCTGAGGACATTATCAAAGTTAAGGGCTACGAAGCTTAATTTTTGTTTGGACTCTTAATCCGCATAAACGGATTAAGAGTCCAAACTTTTTATCGAATAGTAATATAGAAGAGGAGACGTCTTCTATATTACAATTCGATAAAAACATTATTTATATGCACGTGAGCTCTTAATTATTGACCACAGGAGAGACGAAAGTGTGTGTATACCCGTACACAGTGTATAAAACAAAATTCGTCTCTCCTGACGACCCAAGAACTGTTTCGTAATTAAGTGTAGTCAGAAAAAGTTTCTATGGTTTCACGCTGTCGTTCCAGCGGAACTAAACACCCTTGAAAGACGTGCAAAAAATTAGTTGTTACTTAAGGGCCTATTCATTTATTACGTAAGACGATTGGGGAAGGGGGGGTCCGAACATGACTAACTTTACAAGGAAAATGTACATGAAAGTCATATAGTTTTTCCTACGCTAGGGGAAGAAGCGGTTAGAAGGTGGTTAAATTTTACTTACGTAATAAATAAATTGCATTTAAGTAACCGTTTCCTAAGAGGCCTTAATCAACCTGGAAGCGACGTCAAACTAGCACGTCCACGAGGCAGCCAAGTTTCAAGGGCGGAACCATGGCAAATTATATAAACAACGGCTTACCTCAAGGGTACCACATCACAACGTACAACTGCTATTATGCGTGTTTATATTGGTATCCAGAAGTTCCAGAACAACCCGTGCCCACGGGTTATACTCGTATATTATACAGATCTTGTGGGCTAAGTGTGCGGGTACGGTAAAACTCGCATTGTGACCAGGTGAAGACGTAAAATTGTGTATCACGGGCAGTAAAAAAGAAAGCCCTCTATCGCATATTTACAACCCTCGCCTGCGGCTCGGTTCACAATTACCTGCGATTTCAATCCTTCTTTCTTTTACAGCCCTTGGTTAGTAATGTACTATTAAAGCATTGAAAACCTTTTTCCCGCATTCATCGTATAACACTGGCGGGTATTTTATTTAAAAAAAGTTAAACAATAGAATGACGCACCGCGTAAATATCAATTAGAATTAAAATGTATTACTTGGAGATCTGATTGCTATAATAACTGATTAGATAACAAATTAGGACTTTTTCGCTATGACGAGTCCTATCAATGAGTTGGTAAGATGTGCATATTATGACTGATCTCATACAATTTGTAGTGAATAATTAGGTACCTATTACAAATAAATGTATTTTAAACATATGTTGGGATATTCCTTTCAGATCTATCATTCAGAATTTCAGATTCAGATACCTATGTTCTGATTTGTTTTTCCTGAGCATATAAGCAATGTTATCATTTCTTATACTTGTAAAACTTTATCTACTCATTATGATCTATAGCTGTGATATGTGCTTTCTGATGCGCTCTGCCACCTGAAACAAAAGAACCCGTCATGTCAGAGCGTGAATCGAACCGAAACGTATGAAACCAAAATCGTTCTCTCATCACGACACGACACGTCTGATAAGTATGAAACCATATTCCGTTGTATAGATAGGTAAGTACCTACACTACACCACGTCTTACGCACATGATCAACGCATGAAAAATGACACGCGCTCGCGCATGAATTGTTTGGACAATTCATAATGAATAGCATTTTGATTTACCGCCCATGCGCGCAAAGCATGGACTGCATACTTAAAACAATAGTGGCAATCAAGGTAGGCCAGCTATGTATTCACTAGGTATTACGGTGGTAGGTAAAACATAGAATGTCTCATACCGCAAGTATAAATGTCACTACGGGCGATGTATCGAACTCTTCGGAAGTTATTGAGGATGTGTGTTTTCGCGGCAGTGTCGCTTCATTTTTCGTATCCTTGCACAACAATCACAGGATGGCCCTCGGGCTGTGTCTCTTTCTAAGTGTTCTAATTAGAAAGAGACGGATAGTCTATCTCGCCGCGACATAGCTCGTGGGCCGTCCTGTGAAAGCCGTTCTGGCCAGGAACACATTATTCGCACACGCAACCGGCAGTAACATGACTACTTTATAGCCAGATGTGACGTAAACTATTCTTCTTTTTCTGGTTCGCCTTCTATCGAAGGTACATTATTACAGAAAAATGGTCCATGTAATGTAAACATCCCAATGCTGGACACCTCAATTTTCCTAATAGTTAACACTGATGGTTCACCTCTACTGTTTCGACATAATATTGAAATGTATCGGACACTGGGACGTTTATCTTACATGTCAGCCTGTATTCATAATCAATTAATCAATAACAGGTGATCTGAGTCACGTACCTAGGTATGTACCTACTTATGTACTTAGGGCTTGTGCACAAATCACGCGAGGTTCGATTTGCTTTGCGAGGTGCGATTGGTCAAAAACTAGCCGAAAAAACCTCGCGTGATTTGTACACAAGCCCTTATGTGTACACACGTCTAGACTCTTCGCAAAGGAAGGCTCCACGCCGTCTTTAGCCTACTCGCTGTAAATATATGGGGCTCCTTACATAATGTAATTAGGTATACAATATTTATTAGCTTCTGCCCGCCACTTCGTCGGCGTAGACAAGGTGGTTCACCGACCATACAAAACGTTTTTTGACATTCGCAGATTAACGGCGTGATATTTTATGAAACTTATGTAACACTACACATTTATTTATTTATATAATTATTTATAACATAGCATCTCTAATACATCTCTAAAACCCTACCTGCGTTCTACAAATTATACATTGTGATTACATTTGAAATAATCTAATCTTGGAAACTCTATTATTGCGCGACCAACATATCAGAACTCCCGATTCTAACAGGTCTTAATGGCTGTGAATACGAAGCGGGCGGCATATTGTATGTTGAACAAACTTAGTGAACATTTACAACTAGGATATAAATATACCTAATAAGTTTACTCGAAGTTACAAAACCCATTTAATGCGCCCGCATTTCACAGACCGTCTAGCTCAGTAATAAAGGGTCTAATATCTATACTGCTATACTTACTAATCTACAGAGCCCGGAATTTTCACGGCAAAATTTTTATTTAGGTGTCGCTAAAATACTTTGCTATTCTATGAGCAGCTGTCATAATCCAATGACAGCGCTAATTTGAAACGAACGTTTCTTATTTTAGGCGGTCTATTCAACTTACTTAGCTGCCTAAATGCTATTCTAAATATGTCGTTTCTAAAAATTAGACAATTTAGCGTAGAATCGGGTTCACTGCTATACTAATCTATATCTTTACCAATATTAAAGAAGAGAAATCTGTAAGATTGTAGCTTTGTAAGTTTGTATGTTATAAACAAATAAATAATAATATAAATATTTATAAACTAGAATAATTTGAGAAATTAGTTTGTCACGTGATGACTTTGGGAAAACGATTATTCTCAAATTATTCTAAGTAGTTTATACAAGTTTATTCTAGGAAAGGGGCAATTTCGCGCAAATGGAAAGCCAATTTATAAAAGTGTGTTACATAAGCTTCTTAAAAGATCGAGCAGCGTGTGCGGTAAAACTCACATTATGGCCAGGTGTGACGCAAAATAATGTATTGTTTGAGTACGCTGAGTTAAAAAAGGAAAATAAAGACCCATCTTTGGATTGTTTTTCTATCGAGGAAACTGTAGATTTATCGATTAAATCAGATAAACAATCAAAAGCATGTCAACCTGACGTAACAGCTCCCTGTTTTAATTTTATTTTCCTACTTTTCCCGGACATCTCCGCCCCTGTTTTACGAATATTCGCATGGCGAAGACCCCTCTGTGTATAGATGCATGTGGGCTATGACGAGAAGTTTATAATTTGGGAAATCAACGTTAACTTTTCTGTGCTGTGAAGTGAAGGGGTTGTATCAACAAGGTCGCTAAGTTGCTGCTAGGCAACGGTGCACCATGCACCCGCTCCGCCCGTCAGCGCTCTACGCGCCGACTCCGGCCGCCCGCCGTCACTCAAAGCCAACACTGCTGGAGCTGTCATCGTGTCAGTCAGCGATATTTACACCATTTACGCAGAGCTGATTAATGTTTTTATATTTGTTTTGTGTGTTTATAATACTAGTTGTTCTGTTTATAATAATGTTAAGTCTGAGCATGAATCACGGTATGTCACTTCCAGGCGGTAATGCCCCATCAACTTCCGTAAACGACGGCGCACCGCAAAATGTATTGCAATGCTCTCCGTGCTCCCAAACTAGGTACTTTAAAAACCAACACGGGCTCAAATTACACATGGGCAAAAAACACAAATCTCCGGACGATAGACATGACATCAACGTTAACCCCCTACCGGTTCCCTTTCTCGCATCAAGTAATATTTCGGAAACCTTAAGTCGTTTAAAAAATAGTACCCGGATAATCAAACTTGTCCCGAGAGGCGCGAGGATATCGGTATCACAAAAACTAGCTACCGATATACAAACTGTTCTAACCGAAAATACTTATCAGGCTTGGGAGCAACTCCTGACCTTCCCCTATCGTATCCTACACATAGCCGACCAAAGCAAAACGACATATCCAACGTCCAAAATTAAAACTAACTGCCAATACCCACATTCCCTCGAAGATCTCCATAGAATAATGCCTAAACATAATACTTCTTTATATAAAAATATTGAAATAAAGTGGGAGAGGGTGATATCAGAGGAGCAGCCCGTTTACTTTTTTCAACCGATTGTATAGCCACCAATAACGAGGAAACCCTGTTAGCTTTACAAAACAAACACCCTCTGCCATCCGCAAACCAAAATTTCCCTGATCCTCCTGATTCGTCAACACCTCCGCTCATTACTTCCACCGATGGGGTTCTCAGAGCTGTCATGACTTTCCAGAGTGGCTCAACTGGTGGATTAGACGGGTTAACCGCCCAACATCTTAAAGATCTCCTTGGCCATAGCTCAGGCGAAGTTGGTGAGCTACTCTTAAAGGCTCCGGCAGGCCTGAGTAACCTTATGCTTTCAGGAAAAATACATCCTGAAATCACCAGCACACTGTATGGGGCTAACCTCTGCGCTCTGATAAAGAAAGACGGCGGTATTAGACCGATTGCGGTGGATACAATATATCGTCGTCTAGTAACTAAAATTGGCTGCGCTGCTGCATCCGACCCACTCTCTCAGTACTTCCAACCGGCTCAACTGGGCTTTGGGTCAAAAGGAGGTTTCGAAGCAGCAGTTCACGCTCTCCGAACCCACGTCACACAAACCTCCGGTAAGGTCCTATTAAAGGTAGATGTTAAGAACGCTTTCAATAGTGTTGACAGAGCTGCACTCCTGGCACAAACCCGTAAAAAACTACCACAAGTATACAACTTTATTTGGCAGTGCTATAGCAACGCTTCAAATTTACTGTTTAAAGAAAACCTTCTCTCCTCGGCCGTTGGCTGTCAACAAGGCGATCCGCTTGGGCCAGCGCTTTTCAGCTTAGCAATCCAACCCATCATTTCGAACTTAAATTCACTGTTTAATGTATGGTACTTAGATTATGGTACCCTGGGAGGTGATGTAAGCGAAGTTCTGGAGGACCTTCGCGTTCTAATTGAACAATTTCACGGTATTGGACTAGAACTGAATTTTTCTAAATGTGAGCTTTTCTTTTCGGATACTTGTGAAGACAAAGAACTCGCTTTATCTAAATTCCGCCTCCTTGCTCCCAATATTAAAGTAATTGAGAAGAACACACTTCACCTCTTAGGTGCACCGGTCTTAGACGAATCTTTTCCCGGTTTCTTAGACAGCAAAATTAAAAATCTTAACAATGTTTCGGACCGTCTCACTAAAATAAATTCCCACGTAGCGTACACAGTTATCCGATACTGCCTATTTGTACCCAAATTTACTTACGTCTTAAGGTGCAGCCACTTTTAGAAATATCCCAACCTATTACACAAAATTGACCAAATTGTTCAGAACCTTTTAGTGTCAGTGTTAAACGTAAATTTGGACAATCGTTCGTGGACACAGGCTTCTCTTCCAATAAGACATGGTGGTCTAGGAATTAGGAAAGTTTCTAGTGTTTCGCTCCCGGCATATCTGTCCTTAGTCCACAGTTCTTTAAAACTTACTTCCAAAATTCTAAAGTCTCCTATCCAACATTTCAACATTCCTTGCATGACCGAGGCCAACAATGCATGGACCGACGCATGTCCAAACACTGACCTGCCCGGAAACCCCGCTTCCCAGTGACTCTGGGACGAGCCGCTCTGTAGGCTGGTACGGGATAATCTGTATCAAACGGCAACCAGCCTCCCAGAGCGTGCTCGGCTCCTAGCCGTTGCTGAGTGGGAATCAGGGCAGTGGCTCCAAGCTCTGCCTTCATCACCGATCGGAACGCTCCTGGACAATTCTACATTCCGCATTTCTGTCGCTCTCCGCCTGGGCGTGACCTGCGTTGCCCCTCACCGCTGTCGCTGCGGTGACCCGGTCGATCAACTGGGTCACCACGGATTGTCCTGCAGCAAAAGTGCAGGGCGTGCCCCCCGTCATGCGAATTTAAACGATGTCATCCGTCGGGTAGCCAGTGCGGGAACGCCGGCTATTTTTATTTATATTAAAACCAACCGGCCTTTCCCGTGATGAGGGAAAGAGACCCGACGGCATGACCCTCGTGCTATGGAAGATGGGACAGCCGCTGGTTTGGGATGCGACATGTTCCGATACTGTAGCGCTGTCTCATCTCCACGGCACCGCCGTAAAGGCTGGCTCTGCGGCAAATTCGGCGGAACTCCTCAAGCGGCGCAAGTACACAGCCATCAGTAGTGGCTACCTTTTTGCGCCGTTTGGGGTTGAGACTATGGGACCGTGGGGGGAAAGCGCCCATGAACTCTTCAAGGAGTGCTCCAAACGCCTGGTAGAAGTGACGCGTGACCAGAAGGCTGGATCATATCTGGCACAGCGGATCAGAATTGCCATACAACGTGGCAATGCTGCCAGCCTTCTGGGCACGCTGCCCTCAGAAGGTGATTTGGGCCAAATTTTTTATTTATAATTATTTTAATCCCAGTTACTAATTTAGTGTTTAGTTTTTTTATTTAAGGTATTTTATGTTTTTCTTGTTTTTATACTTTACGTTTTACGTTTCTTATTGTAATTTATACCAGTATTTATGTCTCGCAATAACAATAAACACATCATAATATAGTCAAGAATCATATATCGAGACCTTATATTGTTTCTTAATCTAGTCAGAACGGCGTTTCAAAGTACGCGATAATTTCCAATGCACCCCCTTAAGCGTCGCCAGGACGCTCGACTCTCCATGCAAACGTGGTTTGGTTATCATTTTAAACAACATGCTAAAATATGAAACTGTATATACAATGGGATTGGCCATATACTAGAGCGGAAACAAGTTTATGTTCCTAAAAATTAAAATAGAAAAATAATAGAGTCACTAATAGCTTATTTTTTTTTGTATTTAATTTCTATTATAAATAAATAAATCATAAATCATAAATTTATTTCGTAGGAAGAGTACATATTGCTACTTACATTTTTGTTAGTATTTCTATGATGAAAACCAAAAGTAAGTGTCAACTGACCCCCGTACTAGTTTGCACTGTATCACGGTGGGA
The DNA here is from genome assembly GCA_947049275.1 of Epinotia bilunana. NCBI lineage: Eukaryota > Metazoa > Arthropoda > Insecta > Lepidoptera > Tortricidae > Epinotia > Epinotia bilunana. The sequence goes on along the minus strand of OX346258.1, from coordinate 4,333,907 downwards.
CAGGATTCACCGTCCTTATAAGTATCACTTACTAATCACATAACAATCGTTCAGTAAGTATCTTTGTATAAGTAATATTATAATGCAACTGAAACTCATTTCCGACCTAGATATGGCGGATCGCATTGTGTATAAAAAAAACATGTTATTCCAGTAAAAGTAGTTTTTAAATGTGACCCAAAGCACGTTTGTATGGAGTTGAATTGTTTCCACCGTGCTAGGGCTGACTGGAGAGAACAACAAGTTGTCAAACCCAGCCTCTGTCTGCGCCTACGCACATTAAATCTTCGTTGATACCTGTGACATGCGTCATTTTACGGAAGTCGTTTCGTCATGCCGACCTTCGTTTGGATAACGAAATGTGATGACAAATAATCTTGCTCCAATGTTGGTAAATATCGTGCTAATAAGAACATTCAGATAAGATAACAGTAAATAAACGATTTTAAAAGGAAATCAAAACAACTATATTATTACACACATACACGCCTTTATCCCTGAAAGGGGTAGGCAGAGCACATGAATCTTGTTCCAGTACCACTTTTAACGTAAGTGTGGGTAATCGACAAAATGTGATATCACAGTGACGGGTTGCTAGCCCATCGCCCACAACACACTTCAACCCTGTTCCCTTAGTCGACTCTTACGACACCCGCAAGAAGGAAGGGGGTGGTGCTATTCTATCCCGACACCACACAGGGACATATTAATTATCACCTACTATGTTCACAGCCATGTTTGTACCTACCTACTAACTAATAGTGTACAAAAGTCTGTATTAGTTGTTCTGGTTAGTAGGTCCTTCTATTCCCATTTAGTCTAAAATAGCATTGCACCAACGAGTTTTTTTTTATTTTGCTTAACTTTCTACCATTCAACGGTAATGGTGTAATGGTACAAAATTAGAATAAACGTTTATTAATTAGGAAGCAACGGCAGCCTCACTGTGCTAGGAACCACTGTTCAGGCATGTCAAGCGGTGGTCGTGGGTTCGAATCCCGGCTCGTACCAATGAGTTTTTCGGAACTTATGCACGGAATATTCTCCGTTAGCTTTTTGGTGAAGGAAAAGGTCTGATCCCAATAAGGTCTAGTTTTCCCTCTGGGTTGGAAGGTCAGATGGCAGTCGCTTTCGTAAAAGTGCCTATGCCAAATCTTGGATGAGGTGACAAATCGGACCCCGGGCTACTTTAGGGCACAACCGAGAATACGCTACGAGGATGATCGTTTGGTACGAAATTTTGATCTTCTCGTCTGGGAACTTCCTGAACGGAAATTTGCCTTAAATTCTCATGTTTTTTTTCGTCGAATCAAGACGAGAAGAAAAAGAACAGTCAGCAGTAAAAGTTGCTGATACCCTACAGAGGTCAGGATAATCTTTGCACGGGATGACAATCCATACTAATATTATAAATACGAAAGTGTATGTGTGTATTTGTTTGTCCGTCTTTCACGGCAAAACAAAGCGACGAATTGACGTGTTTTTTTAAGTGAAGATAGTTTGAAGGGTTGGAGCACTCTCCAACATAGGCTACTTTTTGTCTCTTTCTAACCCCCCACTTCCCTAAAATGGGGGGTGAAAGTTTGTATGGAGCTACGATATAAACGACTTCCACGCGGACGGAGTCGCGGGCAAAAGCTAGTAGAGGAATAAAGATTTGGAATAGTTATTTGTTATGCAAGGCTGCAAAGTTGGTGTTTGGCGCAAGTGCTTGTATTGAAAGCCAAGCTAGCGAAGGATTGTAAGGTACAATCCTGAGCATAGCGAGGCTTTCAAGGCACGAGACGCTAAACAACTTTGCTGCCGAGCGAACCGCGAGGAAAATTGTAAATGTAAGAGAAGTAATTTGGACCTTATACTCATTTTCAATAAAGGTTTGTTTACATCTCATCAAGATCTAGCATTTTATAATTATTAAATGTAACATAAACAGTTTTGCATCTTTAAACAACTCCACGCTTACCTACGCTAAAAAAGTCAAAGTATTGTTGGGTACTCACGGGTAAAGGCTCAAATACACTTATTTCACTTTTTCCGCTAACTTAGCAAGCATTCTAATTCATATTACGTATATCTTGTGCACTAAAATCTATAAATAACCACCATTACTTTGGTTTTACTGTGGCTTTAGAACAAAACCAAATTTTCTTAAATTAACTTTTCAAACGGTGCGTTCCAAATTTGGAAGAAGCGAAATTTTTTGAAAAATAAAACCTCATTTTAAAATTATTAATTCGTATTGTATCCTTATAACTTATAAGTCAGACTAAATATTAATATTTCGTATGTAATTAAGAAAGAATAAGTATTATTAATTTAATTTTATCAAAATAATAACAATTAATTATTGGCATAATACCATCAGTTTCTGAACGCAGGATAATCACCTCTCATTCTGTATAGAAAAAAGTTGGATCTCGCGATTAACCGTCACGTTCCAAATTCAAAAACTCTTTCCACGCTAGCGGATATTATGGGCTTTTGGGCGCAGATTTTAAGCGATAAAGCAATCTGACACATCGGTGGGCGCAGGCAATCGAGACAAAGGGTGAGGCAGTGGCAGTTAGTTTGGACATAGCGAAGGCCTTTGATCGAGTTTGGCACAAAGCACTTCTAGCAAAACTTTCATCCTATGGGCTCCCAGAGAAATTATGCGAGTGGGTCAGCAGCTTTTTAGCAGACAGAAGCATAAAAGTCGTAGTCGACGGTGAATGCTCTGACTCCATGTCTGTAAATGCTGGTGTCCCCCAAGGCTGTGTGCTATCACCCACGCTGTTCCTCCTGCATATTAATGACATGTTGCAAATCAGCGGCATTCATTGTTATGCGGATGATAGTACGGCCCTACGGGTGATGCCTTTTACACCGGCCGTGCCAATATTTCTCGGGAAAACGTCATTGAGAGTCGAAACAAACTTGTGTCTGAAATTGAGTCTTCCCTAAAAGAAGTCTCAGAATGGGGCCGACTTAATCTAGTCCGTTTTAACCCCACGAAGACACAAGTTTGTGCATTCACCGCAAAAAAGTTAGCGTTTCCGGCATCTCCACGATTTGAGAGCACTCCCCTAGCAGCCTCAGCCAGCATCGGAATCCTTGGCGTCGACATTTCGAAAGAAGTCCAGTTCCGCGGCCACTTGGAGGGTAAGGCCAAATTAGCCTCGATGAAGCTCGGTGTGCTCAACAGATCGAGACAGTATTTCACGCCGGCTCACCGCCTACAGCTCTATAAGAAAGAAAGAAGAAAGAAAAACATTTATTCATGACAAGTATCGTGTCACGAAAAGGTCCCGCCTCAGCATAATGCCGACTCAAGAGCCGGCGCTGATCTTCCGGCGGAACCTGAAGTGTGTCACGGTGTCTGCAGTACGCACGGCTTAAGCTGAACGCGACCAGTTTGACAGCGCTGTCTAGCGACGGCGACCCGAACTACCGGAGTGTCAAAGTCACGTGCAAAACCTCTGCCGTGAGTACTACAGACAGACAGAGTACAATAGGCCGACAATAAACTATAAAATAACTAAATAATAAAAACAAACAAGTACAGATAACACAGATAAGGATATGGTAAAAAAATTGGAAAGTTACAAGACACCAAAGAGGAAGACAATCGCTGATGAACATAACATAATAAATACAAGATGGGACATAAAACGTAGGTAAGTACAAAGAATTAAAGATATATCATATCAGAAATCTAGGAACGCTAAACACACACAAGTATTTCATATACATTATTTTACTTATTTCACAGATTTCTTACAAGAGAGATACAAAAGGAAGAAAAGTGTACGCTATAATAACTACAATTATTACTACTGTTAACAAGGCGACGAATTAAATAAAGGAAACTAGAAACTATGTACATGCACTATAATATTATGCACTAGAATGATGAACTGGCATTCCATTGTTCTAAACAGGACACAAAACACAGGTACATGACAATTATGTTTAGTAACTGTTACATAACAGCCGCGCCGTTAGCATATTATTATATGACCAGTATTGGTACTGGGTTTTGTATAAGGCACAGGTCCGTCCACATATGGAATACTGTTGTCATCTGTGGGCAGGGGCTCCTCAGTACCAACTCCTCCCTCTAGACCGCATTCAACGGAGAGCGATTCGAATTGTCGGCTGCCAGCGTGTTTCCGATCGGCTTGATCCCTTAGCACTGCGTAGAGATGTAGCCTCGCTTTGCATTTTCTACCGCATGTACAATGGGGAGTGTTCCGATGAATTGTTCGGATTAATCCCCGCCGCTTCCTTCCGCCATCGCCCTACGCGACAGCTTTTCCATTCTCACCACGTAGATGGTTGGCAGTCCTCAACTGTGCGTTTCTCCCGAAACTTTCTGCCTCGCACAGCCAAACTCTGGAATGAACTGTCGCCTGCGGTATTTCCGGACCGTTATAACCTTCAAGCCTTCAAGAAAAGAGCGTACTCCTATCTTAAAGGCCGGCAACGCACCTATAACTCTTCTGGTGTTGTAAGTGTCCATGGGCGTCGATTATCGCTTACCATCAGGTGATTCGGCTGCTCGTTTGCCTCCTATATCATTAAAAAAAAAAAAAAAACCTTTTCGAGCCGGTGAGGTGAAAAACATATTTTCTTTCTTTATCAGTATCTTCACACAAATCTGGAAGGAAAAATCTAATTACCTACACAAAAAAGTTCGACAGCGCGCGAAAGCCTAATATATCTTGATCTCCGAATCCATAAGAATTACTTGTGGTCAGAGCTCAGAGTTGATTGGCTGGTAGCATTGTGGTAGCGACGCGTGCGCAGGGCGCGCGCGACCCGGGTCACGTACACGTCGGCCATGTTTTCTCCACGAATGTTTAATGTACCATTATTTCTATGTGTATCATTCTTTATTTTGTTACTATAATTCGATTTTTTGAACAGTTGATATTTGACAGCCGTCATCCCGGTAAAATAAACGTCAATGATGACATATGACCTCTGGCATCGTAGGCCGGGTCACTACCAACTAGGCTACGGAGGTTGCCAATGATGATGATAATTATTGGTATGTCATCATTATCATCATCATTGACAACCTCTGTAGCCTAGTTGGTAGTGACCCGGCCTACGATGCCAGAGGTCCCGGGTTGGAATCCGTAAGGGCATGTATTTGTGTGATGAGCACGATTATTTGTTCCTGAGTCATGGATGTTTTCTACGTACCTATTTAAGTAATTATTTATCTATATAATTATGTAAATCGTCGCCTAGTACCCATAGTACAAGCTTTGCTTAGTTTGGGACTAGGTCGATTTGTTTAAGATTGTAAAAGCATCAACAGTTAAAAAAACTGTAACAGTAATTTGTTCGCTTACTTTTGTTTCTGTGTTGTTCTCATACCCCGCATCAGCTATGATTATTTTCTGTTTGGGACAAAGGTTGACTGGAAGAGAATGATTTACGGCATTAAGTTCGCAAGTTGTTACTGTGCAATGAAGTTTAAATAAATAATAAATAACCCGACTACGGAAAAGTAACTAAAAATTCGTTGTTTTTAATACAAAGGGTAGCTTGTCACCCGGAGCATAACTTCGAATCAATTAACACCTTATTTATCGCTCTATCGACCGTCTTGTGGTGCAGAACAGGGTCAAGGATACAAGCGCGTGGCAGATCGCCTATGAAGACCTTAATCATCGTCATATCAACTGATAGGCGTCCACTGCTGGACATAGGCCTCCCCCACAGAGTGCCACAATGACCGATCCTGCGCCATACCAATCCAGCCGACTTCTGCGAACTTTATCAGGTCACCAGTCCGTTAAGGGTCTACCCACGGTGCACTGTCCGGCACCACTCGAGGACTAAGCACGTGAATTATCGCAGTATAACGCCCATCCGCCCTAATGTCGGTTACTTTCCACGCTGGCAGCTACAAGTCCGTTGTGGGTCTACCAACGCTACGCTCTCCGGTATGTCCGGCGCCACTCGAGGACTTTTCCGCCCTAACCGCCTATGAAATGTTGACCAAATCAGGGCCACGGAAGACACACCTCTACATGGACAAGAAAAGCGACCTTGAGGGACGAATAGCGACGGATTGTCAAGCGCCACTAAACATGACGATCTCCAACAGCCAATAGTGAAGCAATAACGATGAAAGAAGGGTAACTGAGAAGAAACAAGAACAGTAGCTTCGTAGAGGCATAGATTGCAAGGTATGGTATGTTATGTTACCGGCAATTGATACAGGTGCTTATAAGCCACTTGAAAAACGTGTATTATGTTATCAGCTATCATGCAAGCTCCCAGGCGTGGCTCGATAAGGACCGCTCCCACTACTGTTATGTAAAAACAAGGCTGTCACGTGACGATAGTCAGACCTTCGGTCTTTACTCCAGGCAAAATACGGTTTTGAAAAACATTAATTTATAATAGCGTTCTTTTTGTTGATTTCATTTTAAAATTTTATTCTAAGATGATTTATTCAAGAATCCGGCAAACTTTCCACCCGGAAGTAATTATGTAGCTTTAAATGAAGCATGCATTGTGTTTTTTTGTACGATTTATATTGAATATTATAGAGCAAATGTAAATGAACCAAAATAAAGACAAACATGTTTATTAATATTTTTTCTGACTTTTTAGAAGCTAGTTAATTTATCATTTTTTTGATGTCTGAAATTTTGTCGCTGGGTAACTATTTAATTGATAATATATCCGTTACACATCAAAAAGAAGCTATTATAAATTATTTCCAAAATTGACATTTTTTCCATACAAGTTGTCAGTTCATTGACTGGACTACTTGTAATGGTTACGCAACAGTGACGTGTTTTGTTTCGGATAGTTCTATATGGTAAGTAGTATGCACGTATACAAGAAATCAGACCTACACCGGAATAAATACCTCATATAATATCGAAAATGTTGAAGACTTCATCAGTAAATATTATCAGTCTAAATTGCAAGAGGTTTTTCCAGGCCGCCTCTTAACACATTCAATGGCAAGAATCGCTACGTGCTACGCTCTCAGGCAGTGCCGTGGTTTTCCCAGTAGCGGAAAGCGACTAAGGCGTAAGCTAAGCTCAGGAGCTTACTAACACTTTCAACACTACCAGGTTCACACTGCCAGGGCATTGAAAGTGTTAACGTTTATGATGGCCGCTATATTGTAGAACGTATCGTAATGACAATCCCGCTAACATTGTGTTGGATTACGCCGAACACCGGAATCCATAGTCATTTTAGACGTTTTCATTTGCATCATAACCTCTGAAACTCGCCGACGCCATTGTTGTTGTTATGTCCAGTGATCGTAACTTTTGTATTATTTTTAGTGCAGCGTAGTGTTGTCAACGGAATTGGTATAAATAATTCCAATCCTAATGCTTAATTAGCAATTTTGATGGATATTGTCTATACCAATTCCGTTAACAACACTACGCTGCACCAAAAATGCTACAAAAGTTACGATCACTGGTTATGTCAGATAGCGCCGCGAGTATTCAAAATGGGAAGTAAACATTTCCAAAGCGGCGGCTTACGACCCGCTGTATTACATTACCGCTAGTCGTATTGAAGAACGATTAGCGCCGAACACATTCCAGCGGATTTTCATTCAGCGGTATTTAATTCGCCTGATCGTTAACGCGCTGTTTTGTGAAACAGCTAGCTGTTATGTAAAACGGCGAATTATAATAATAATAAAACTTTTTATTTCGGACTATTCCACTGCTACATCTCTATCATCAAATTAGCCCGATAATATTGCGTTGTCACTGAAATTACATAAGTGTGCCACAGCTCGAACGAATACCGGCGAGTGGTTGAAAAATGGCTTGCAATTTAATTTTGAAGGATAACTTTCATATTTACACGAACAGTGCTAAACCTATAATTGGTACCGTAGCCGCACGAATTTTTGATCACTCAGTGGGTATATTTTAACTCATTCACTGCTACGCTACGCTCATAGCCCTATGCTAGTCCGTAGCGGCTTAACACTTTTACTGCCAGGGACCTGCCTAGCGGGCGCCTACGCCGTAGTCACTTTCCGCTATATTCCGTAGCGCGTAGCGATTCTTGGCAGTGAATGTGTTACTCTCCATATGTAGCGAAGAGCGCTCGTGGCACTGAATAGGCTTAGCCTAGTTGGTAGTGACCCTTCCTACGAAGCTAGAGGTCCCGGGTTCGAATCCCGGTAAAGGCATTTATGTATATGTGTGATGAGCCGGAATATTTGTTCCTGAGCCATGGATTTTTTGCTATGTATTTAAGTATTTATTTATGCATATACTCGTAAGTACCTATATGTTTATCGTCGTCTAGTACCCATAGTACAAGCTTTGCTTAGTTTGGGACTAGGTCGATTTGTGTAAGGATTGTCCGCAAATATTTATTTATTAATTTTTAACCCTCGACGCAAAGAGAGGGGTGTTATAAGTTTAACGTGTCTGTGTGTCTGTGTATCTGTGTATCTGTGTATCTGTCTGTGGTATCGTAGCTCCCAAACGGATGGGCCGATTTGAATGCGGTATTTTTTATTCGAAAGCTGTTGTGAGCCCGAGTGTTCTTAGCATGTTTCATGAAAACCAGTTTAACCTTTTTTGAGATATTGGACTTTGAAATGAAAATGTCGGGGGTTTCTCAACTTTTCGAAGTTGTTTTTTTATAGAACGAATTTTTTTGCTCTAAACATCGCTTTTCACTTTGACCGAAATTTAGAATTTTGTTAGCGGACGTTTCTGCTTAGTAAACACTTACTGTAATTAAAGGTTTTAAAACACGACACAACAAATTGTGATTACAATCAAGTAATCAATCATGTGATATGAATACAAAATTCAACGTCATATTACAGCAATTCGCACGGTTTTCCATCACGCAGCGTGCGCGTGCGCATGATTCAATTATACGTCACTGATGCGGCCGTACGAAAGATAATGATAACTTATCAGATCTATTTCCTTGAATGTTTGATAAATGAAGTAATAACAAAAAATTAGTAAATATTTGAGCACAATTCGACTTAGTTCCAAACTAAGCAAAACGTGACCACTGGCAACTCCTATAGGGATGACCTTCGATTTGGCCACAAATCGACTTAGAACCATCCTAAGAAAAGCGTGTACCGTTGGCAACTCCTATAGGGATGACCTTCAATTTGGCCAAAAATCGACTTAGAACCATCCTAAGAAAAGCGTGTACCGTTGGCAACTCCTATAGGGATGACCTTCAATTTGGCCACAGTTCGACTTAGAATCATCCTAAGAAAAGCGTGGACCGTTGGCAACTTCTATAGGGATGACCTTCAATTCTAAGAAAAGCTTGTACCGTTAGCAACATCAATAAATATGTTATTTCATTAATTCATCCACCTGTTACATTCACTCGTCCCTTACGTGTATCGTTCACTCTCTACAACTATGTAACTTACTGTGTGCTTCGCCCACGTGTTGAAAAGAACTAAAGAAAACCCGCTGGATATTGTATAGTCTATGCCTATCCTGATTAATATCATATACAGAATGTACTCAAACCAAAATAAAATGAACGAGAAATCTTTTTTTTTTACATTTCTTCTAATCGGTACGAACGAAAGCACGTGAATCATCGGGACATCACTAGTCGTGACGTGTTTGCGTAAGAAATGAATGGCACATTGCATTTTCAACGTGATGAAAAGGGACAGACATAGTATGTGTGTACCGAAGTATTCGCAGTGACCAGTATAAAATGGCCTACGCTAGCTATAAATATTTTCAATGAACTAAAGTCTTTGACGATTTTCCACACCATCTCACACTACAATGCCATAATTAGCTGGGTCAATCAACTTTTTCTTGTATTTTTGAGAAAGAACAAATTGAAATAATAAGTTAGTTTATTTTAAATTATTATTTGCTGTTATCGTACAATATATATTATACTTCTAAAATGCAAACGTTGCCGTGGACTTGTATGGTAAATATAAGTTTTATATGGCCATAACCAGAATTTAAGCACAATAGTGGTCCCCTGGGTAACCATGTTATAATTCAAAATACTACAGCACGCTAAAAAAGATCTAATCAGTGCAATGTGTAATTAAATACATTGTTATCTATTATGCATCTGTAATATTGTAAAACACGTTATATGTCAAAAGTTATAACAACGAATTATGTCTCTTGAGTCACTGGTGACAAAAACTGTACAAAAAGTTTTCCTTGTATTACCAATAACGAAATCAACTAAAACGTACATCAATATTTTACTTCTCTTTTTCATTTAAACACAATTTATGTAAAAACTAACTCAATACCGTAAATCTCCTGTGTAAAATTAAAAACATTACGTACTTTTTTTGGGGACAAGTTGGTTATTCAAGAAACAAAATGGTAACTCAAGAGACTTTTACAGTGGAATGGACTAGATGCTTAGTGTATGTGTGTTATATTAAGGCTTTTATTATTGAATAACATTAATTATATTGACAAATTAAGAACCACTTCATTTTTAATTCGGTACATCGGGGATAAAATAAGAACAGAAATGTATAATTTAGAATATTATATATTAATGAAAACATAAAAAAAACGTCTACATATGTCTATTCTTAATAATAATCACAGCAAGGTATTTGTATCAATCAACAACAACAGAAAATAGTTCTTATCCTTATTTTTAATGAATGAAATTTTTTTCTTCTTATATTCTTCGTATTTCTCTGGATCATTCTTCAACTTCTCTTTGTAACGTTTTTGTTTTTCTGCTCCAGTTAACGGCATTTTTACTGGAATAGATGATTAGTATAAGCGCACAAGTATATATTGTTTTAAACTTCCAAACCCCTCTTTCTTTAATATAGCGAATAACCCACATTTGTTGCAACCCGTGTATACCATATAAGAAATGATTCAAAATAGGCCCAAGTTAACAATTAATAATTTGGTAACACCATGCATTATAGTTAGAACCAGGTCAAAGCACGAAAACATATTTCACTTTTAGTACTTATATTAGAACTCCGTGTTAATGTATTCAAAATATCTATTTTCAATCACCACAAGAATATAAAAGAATTAAATTTTATACATCTTTATGCTCATGATCCATTTACAAAGTAAAATTAAAATCGTTTAATATCTTTTTGTGCATTTAGTTAGTAACTGCTTTATAAATAGGTAAGTGTCTCTTGACTTACCAAAAATGTCTCTTGGGTCACCGCAAAAGTCAGCCAGGTGACTGGTGACCCAGGAGACAAATTCAAGTTAAAACCAGTTAAAAGCACAAAATAAGAGAAAAGTGGGAATTAAATTGGTTGCTTTAGGATATTAGACCTTCGTCCCATGTACGAAACTCTAATTTAAGATAAAATCATGGAAAGCTTACGAATAATCGCAGTCAGTCAGGAGAAATGGAATAAAGACACCTTACCTGTGTTAGAGCTCCGGACGAAATGAACGATGCTACACAATGCCGCAGCAATGGCGGGCCGAGTCACGTGTTACTCAGATCGGCTGCCTATTGGTCTAGCCAAGGTTATGCGGTATCAAGCCACTTACTACCTACATTTAGTTTGGTTAGTCAAATGACTTGATATTTTTTACTTTCACAGGGACACTTTTTCAAACTAAACTGATAAAAAGACGATTTAACTATTCTGGATTAGAACAACGTATTAAGATACTAAATTCAGAGTTGTATTTAATTTACGTATAACTTTATTTACCAGTAAGCGATTTTTTTACACCAAGAAGGAATGAAACGTATAATATTAGTACAGGGACACGACATTTTGGTATGAAAGCGAAAATGTGTCTCCTAGAAAACCAATTGTTTTTGCATAAATTGTACAATTTATTATTCCATACTTTGTTCAATTGTAGTTCAATAGTCTAATTCAAAGATTACATATAATAATCAATATGTTATATTAATATTTTGAGAGAAAAAATATATTTAAGAGTGGTGACACACAAATACAACAAAAAGTTGATTGACCCAGCTACGAAAATCCTTTTTTTTTCTATGCTAACTTGGACGCAACTGAACGGCAAGGCGGGCGACCGCGGTTTAATAAGCGCTATAACTGACGCATGGTGACTCGAGTCACGAACAAACTGAGAAACATTAGGCTTCTAGTGGGGGTGTTCTGTGCTACATTCTCACAAACTTACCCCCTTTATATATTATGTTTGTATACGTAGATATACTTAAGTATATTTATATATATATATATTAGGGTTACGATCTATCAAATGAGTGGGCTTCAGGGTAAATGCGTGGGTAATTATCCCCGCCTACAGTTCTAGCAGATATAATTATGTTACACGAAACGGCTCTATTCTCCTTTTTTATGTAGACCTTTATATACATTTAATAAATGTGGGTTGACTGTAGTGAGAAAAACCTGAAATAATATGCCTTCAACAAACCATATTGTCATATCATTTTAAAGCGACTTATGAACAGTGATCGTCGAGACAATATCAACCAACCAACTAGGCTAAAGCGGTCATGGAGTGACTGAGTCATGGATGTTTTCTATGTATTTATTTATCTATTTAAGTATGTATATCGTCGTCTAGTACCCATAGTACAAGCTTTGCTTAGTTTGGGACTAGGTCGATTTGTGTAAGATTGTCCCGTAATATTTATTTATTGATTTATTTAATATCAATTAAAATTGTTAATTAAGGTTAATATTAACGTTATTAACGCTAATTAAGCATTAGGATTGAAATTCTGTATACCAATTCCGTTAACAACACTAAGCTGCACCAAAAATGCGACAAAGGTTACGATCACTGGTTATGAACCAAAGACGTCCAGATGCGTGCAGCTTTTGATATTTGGAGACCAAAGGCGTATGCGCTGTAGCTTGGCTACGAAGCCTCTACGGTATTGGTTCTACGACGGGGGTTCTTTTTGTAGCTCCCAACGTAATACATTCCTGTCTACCGCAAAGCTACATTTCCGGAGCATGTTAAAGATGTATTCGAACAAATTGAAATTCTAGGAATCAATTTTAGTGCAACATTGGAGGCCTGGGCTGGTAATACTACTGTAATTTATTGTCAAAAGACCCAACGGTATCATAAATCAAAATAATAAACACACAACATTGTACAAATCGCAGAGATATGATACGAGTAGAGATTTCATAAAACATAAAATTTACATATGAAGCGTAACATTTGTTGTTATTGTGAATACCTAATTCCAATCGTTTTTGTTTATATGAATCATTCGTTAGTTTAAAGTATTTTTTCTCCCTTGGTCTACTTTCGACAACGAACCTCATTCTAACAGTGGAGTATATTTAGAATGATACTAACAATGTCGTTAAAAACATCTGCTGTTTAAAACTGGAATTTTCTTTAATGCTAGCTAATTTCAAAGCGAAGGAATAGGATCTTCTATCGCTATTCGTGCAGTAGACTTTAAAATACTATTTTTTTTAAAGGTTAATGGCACAACCGCTTTGTTCTGCATGGTGCGGGTTGTAACCATCCTGCAATCTTCAAGAGAGAGCGAGACGATAACGAACCTTGGAAGGATGACCTTGAGTTTCAGTATTTTTGGTCTCTTTTTTTAGGTCTCAGGAAAACTGCAGTATTATGGTACTTTCAGTAATATATGTAGATCCGTTTGTGCATAAGAATAAAAAATCATTTAAAAATGCAATTGCAAGTAAAATAAAGAGGCAATAATAACCCCCTTCACACATATATATAAGAATAATAATTAATGTCTACACACACACACACACACACACACACACACACACACACACACACACACACACACACACACACACACACACACACACACACACACACACACACACACACACACACACACACACACACACACACACACACACACACACACACACACACACACACACACACACACACACACACACACACACACACACACACACACACACACACACACACACACACACACACACACACACACACACACACACGCGCGCGCGCGCGCGTAACTGTAAAGGATAGTTAGTTATAAGTTAAGGATCTCCGTTAAAATTTCTGTATAATCTAGGGAGACCTAAGCAGTTGTATCTTAATTGTAAGAATATCAATATAATGTTAAAGCTGTTGGTTTTCTAATAAAATAAAATTACGCCAGGCAAGACCGTCTAGCGAGGCGTGGTAACTAAGCAGTTGTAGGGTTTTGTACCTAAAGGGTAAAACGGGACCCCATTACTAAGACTCCGCTGTCCGTCTGTCACCAGGCTGTATCTCATGATTGAACCGTGATAGTTAGACAGTTGAAATTTTCACAGATGATGCATTTCGGTCGGCGCTGTAACAACAAAACTTATACTAGAAACAGAATAAAATAAATATTTAAGGGAGCCCCCATACAACAAACGTGATTTTTTGCCGTTTTTATAGATAATGGTACGAAACCCTTCGTGCGCGAGTCCGACTCGCACTTGGCCGGTTTTTTAACAATAATGTTATACATACCTACTCCAATTTTAAGATTTTGGTAATAATACTACTTATTTCGACGAGGACGGAAATATTGGGCAGAACAGCATTAATAGTACATTATTGCAGCGGCCGGGCCGGTAAGTAGCAATTCGTGGATGAGTTGATTTTGTCGAATGAAACTAAGATGAATGGCAAATTGCAAAGTCTAAACGTACGAGCACTTGGCTGTTTGTAGTGATTTGTGTTAATTAAAGCATATAGTTAAAAGGTAAATAAGTATACAGTACAGGAATTTCATACACTTTCCTGGCCGCTAAAACTGTACAGAACTTAACTTTTTAAATTTGCGTTCTACAGTAACGAGGAACTTATTATTTTTGCTAATTTCGCTAGAGTAAGTGCGAACATTTCCGAGCATATTGAAGAAAAATTTGTTAACATTTTTATTTATTTTTCAGATGGAAGGCGAGTAGGTAAAAAGATTTCGCATTTAGTGAAATTTGAAGATGGGCATTGTCAGAGAATTTGTTTATGATTATCTGCAAGTCTTGTAGACCGTTAACGCGTCTCCGCCAAGGGTTCCGTCGTCGGGGTACCACAGATTGAATTTTGAATTTAGATTTTATATATTATATGATGGGGTGGATGAGGAGACTGAAAATCGCAGGCCCAAGTAGGTAGATTATTTAATCGTAGTAGGAATCTATATGGGTAGACGTAGAATAGTAGGTATACTCACGAGAGCTGGCGCGGAAAATATATGAAACTGAATTAATTTAATAGACATACGCGCCAGCTCTTGTGAATCGACCTGTAGCTAGAAGTATCACTTATCCATAAACAAAACCTAACGGATTTAGGTATACTTTCTTTATCTTACTTTTTACCGCTTAAAATGTTGACGCGATTGTAACGTGGTGTAGGAGATAGTTTGAATCTCGGAAAAGGATGTAGTGACATTATTTACATTATCTACCATTTAATGTAAGAAATATATTTTTGATAAGTGAGCGAATAAGTTTTCGATAAGTGATAATAATAACGTACTCTACTTATTCAAAAATATACGTTTTCAACGATAATACATTGGTACATTTATGATTTTGAATAGGGATGATGAAGATGTTTTATGATGTCATTCGAGCCAGTTTTTGGAGAGGAACAAAGATTCAAAGATTTTATTTGTTCAACATAGGTATGTACAAGGTGTTACATTAGTTTTCGATGTGTTGTATGTTGTGTTGTGATGTGTGTTTTCGAAGGTGTTACAAATGTTTGTATGGGAGCAACTACAATTAAAGAACAGAAAGACCCAAGAATTGGAGACAAAATTTGACCTCGCTGGCGGCAGCGCAAAACGCTTCATACTGATAGACACACAGGTATGACGTCACAACTGACATTTGTACTAATCATTGTATCTAAAATCAGGTAAATTGTTGTTTCAGTCGCGAAATACTGCGTTTAAGTACATAGTTGTCATACAAATTTGTTTCTATAAAAGCGTGAATCCTATTGGTAGCTTTAAATGTACTCTTGGACAATAAAAAAAAAACTATATTTTTTGGAAACTTTCAAGGTTCATATCTTTTTATGATTCTAATTATATTTTATAATTTATACTTTATTACGATAATTTGATGGTTTAACTATCTATCTTTACTACGTTATCAATTTGAACATGAGGCTGATTGCCTATTAGATATTAAAGTCGAGTTTTCAACTGCAACTTTGTCAGTGAACGCATCTAAATTACGGAATGTTGAAATCGCACTGGAAGATGCTGTCCCCCAAGGATTGTCAGTCTAAAAGTGTGCATACGAACGCCCACCAATACGATTACAATTTTCAGTATATCAGTCCCGCTATTTAACTTGTTTTGCTCTCCTCACCGTTCACCCACAAATGTATCTTGAGGCCGCGATTCGTAGTAACTAAGCGTAGCTGGAGGTCTGGTTTCGTTAGCCGTGGTATGTGGACTAGTGGAGTGGGGCGCATGAAGAATAACAGCGCAGTAGCGTGTCCCAGAATTCACCCTTGGTGACCAAAGGGTTGCCCTCGACGACACACACCGATGACGTCATGTGACGATTTCGGGCGTCACTTAGCCTTAAGCTATTTTTAAGGGGTCCCAATTGTCATTTTCGTATGTGGGTCATTAAACGAATGAACTGAAAAACAAGAGAGTTTGTCTAAAATCGAAATTGAATGGAGCTGATTTATACAATCTTTTATTGAACTTGAACTTTGTAGTGGGAGTGGGTTCCATAAACTTTGCTGAAAACAGCTGTCATTTAATAGAAAACTCTCAAACTTCCCGTACAATCAGATTTTTGCACATTCACTGCACACAATTTCGTGGAGCTACACTCGTAGCCGATGACATGCGTAAAACGGTCGTACGTATATAGGGGAAAGCCCCTTCGAGCAAAGAGGGTACCGGGCTACCGGGCGCTGAAAGTGTTAATTGAATGTATTTTTAGTATTATTAGTTTAAGTATTGACGACCCGTTACCATAGTTTTCGAAATTTCATCGGCGCCGGAGTTGGTAAACGCTATAGTCGTCTGACAGAAGCGTGTCGCGCAACATTATGCCTGTGCGCAAACTCGACCTAACATGTGACAAAGCGCGCTAGACAAATACTAAACTAATATCAATTTAATTTACTTTCAGATCCACTAAAAGCAATCTCAACTAAAGCTTACTTCATCTTTGCAACAGCACTTCCAAATGACCCAGTGAGGGTGCCTCGTGAATAACTCGTGATACGCGAACTGACTCGAACTGGTCATTATCTCCCGAACCCCGCCCCGAACTAACCCCCCACAACTAAATAGAGATAGCTTATCGTAATTATTATGAATTTCATGAGCCTATTCAGGCCAAAAACGGCGTAAGTTAATGTCAGTTTCATATATTCATGTGACTCACTTCTGTTGGGTTTAAAACTCGCTCGTAATTTATAAAATTTTACGAAGCTACGGTAGCCTAGTGGTTCAGGCATGCGGCTGTCAAGCGGCGGTCGTGGGTTCCAATCCCGGCTCGTATATACCAATGAGTTTTTCTTAACTTAATGTACGGGATATTTACCGTAAGATTTTCGGTGAAGGGAAACATCGTGAGGAAACCGGTCTAATCCCAATAAGGTCTAGTTTTCCCTCTGGGTTGGAAGGTCAGATGGCAGTCGCTTTCGTAAAACTAGTGCCTATGCCAAATCTTGGGATTAGTTGTCAAGGCGGACCCCGGGCTAGTTCCTAAACTATTATTCCCGTTATTCCCGGTTGTGCCAGGAGGTTGATGATGATGTTTTTGAATTTTATCATATAGATACAAGCTGTGCACGCGACTACTCTTGTCATCATCCTCCTAGCGTTATTCCCGGTTGTGCCCTAAACGAGCCTGGGGTCCGCTTTGACACCTAATCCCAACTCACGCGACTTTATTAATGTACCATTTCCCAGAGGGGTAGGCAGAGATCACGGACTTCCACTTGCTACGATCCTGACAGACCTTTCTTGCTTCATTAATTTTCATGACATTCTTCATACATGTTTCATGCACGCACTTACTATTATTTATTACTCATGTAACATTGATGAATGCACTTATATCCCCATGTACTCTAAATTATCACCATATCCTTCTCCGAGATTAAAACTAGGTATCTCCACACCACGTTACAATCGCGTCAACATTTTAAGCGTTAAAAAGTATTTGTATTATTGTGTAGTATTGTGGGCCTTTCTATGCCGCTTCGACCAGCAGGTGATCTATTGTGGCAGCCCTTTGTTTATATTTCACCGTTTAGACCCGTTGCCTCTAGGAAGTTCCAGATTCTTTGGGCGGTGATATGTTGTACCTCTTCTGGGTGCACTATGTGCCGCCCTAGGTACATAATTCTTTTGTGCATGAGTGTTCAGCAGGAGCAGAGAATATGCATTGCTGTTTCCTCTGTCTCCTGGCAGAACCTGCAAGTTGTGGCCTGTTTCAGACCCATTTGAAACAGGTGCTTGTTTAATTTGCAATGTCCTGTCGGAATTCTCGTTACTGCGCAGGTTTTGTGCCTTCTGAGTTGCAGTAGCTCTTTAGACAGTTTATTATTGTATCCTTTGATCAAGACTTTAGCATGTTTTTGTCCTTTGGCGAACTTCCACAGCTTTATTGCCTCTGATTTTTTTTATTTATAAAGTAAATACGTAAGGTTTTGTTGATGGATAGGCGACTATGGATCCTATAAACTCCCAAGCCTAACTTCCAGTTCGGTCCCCGCGACGCCTGTCTACAAAAGCGGCCTTACTTTCGCTATCATTATATCATGGATATAATGCATCTGACCTTTACTGCAG
Organism: Epinotia bilunana; assembly: GCA_947049275.1. Classification (NCBI taxonomy): domain Eukaryota; kingdom Metazoa; phylum Arthropoda; class Insecta; order Lepidoptera; family Tortricidae; genus Epinotia; species Epinotia bilunana. Next base: position 4,315,136 of record OX346258.1, on the reverse strand, counting down.
TTCAGTAGATAATGGCAGAAAAGTAATGTCAGTATTGCAATAGCGTGTTTCCCGATACAAGTGACACCGGATGCTGTACACACGACAACACTTAACTGACCATCCTGTGTTTATATAGAACCTATTACAATGCACTTAAGGTGCACCGATGGTCAGTTAGCTGTGTTGTCGATAGTACTTTTTTTTTTTTTTTTTTAACCTGACTGTTGCTATAATAGGACGAACCCAATATAGCGGTCGATAGTACTGTGCCCTGTCCGATTTTATAAGCCCACGAACTTAGTAAAAATATTTCCAATAGATGGCGCCAATGTGTTAAGCAGAGATCTAAGTGCCATACGAAATGAATGGTATAGTGTACTTATACCCCTTTATAGTGAATAGCTTCTGTCCGCGACTCAGTCCGCGTGGAACTCGTTTTACCATTTTAACCCCTTAAGGGATGATTTCCGGGATTATAACTACCGTATGTCCCTCCCCGGTATTCAAAATATCTTTATACCAAATTTTATCTTAATCAGTTCAGCGGTTTAAGAGTGACGAGGTAACATACAGACAGACAGACACCTTTCGCATTTGTAATATAGTAATATAACTACGGCCTGGAGGAGCTATTGGTCCATGAAACACCTCATGAAAGGAGACCTGCCACTATCACTTAAACGTAGGCTCATGGACATGTGCATTCTTCCAGTTCTCACTTACGGTGCACAGACTTGGTCGTTGACAGCATCTCAAAAGTCCAGACTCGGGGTTTGCCAGCGAGCCATGGAGCGCAGCATATTAGGTGTCAAATTAATGGATCGTATCCGGAACACCACGCTGCGCTCCAAGACTCAAATTGTCGACGTGGCTCGGAAAGCGGCTAAGTTGAAGTGGGAGTGGGCTGGGCATGTCTGCCGCATGCCGAGTGAACTGTGGGCCAAAGCCGCCACTGACTGGCAACCCGATAGTTCAAAACGGAGATGCGGCAGGCCTCGCCGGCGATGGCGGGACGAGCTAGACTCGTTCTCAAAAGATTGGCCACAAGAAACTCAGGATCGAGAACACTGGAAACGGAGGGGGAGTCGTTTGCCCTGCAGTGGGACACTACAGGCTCCCAATAATAATAATAATTATTATATAACTATGGAAGTATGGATTAGTGAAACTACAGCAGGACCATCATTTAAAGGAACACGATATTGTATAGACATTGGCAGTCTTCATAAACTATTATACAACGAGTTGCTCTGTGATCTGTAGAATTCACGAGATTTTTTAAATCCCAAAATTTGGGTCGGCTAAAGAAAAAAGACCGGGTTGCACTCCGGGAGTGCCGGCAGAAGTGAAAACTTGAATATTTTGACATTTCGAATCGACGAATACCGTAGCGACAGAAGTAAACTATTTCACTTGCAAATTAGCGCGTGAGAACTTATTGTGTGTCGGCCGAACGGGTAAGCGCCGCGGATTGCGTGGCGTTTGCGCCCTTTTTCTCGCTAACTCGAATGGCGCAGCCAGTCTCGTCCTACGGCATCCCCCCCCCCCCCAAGCCTCGTCTCGAATCTCTCACCTTACGGTCACGTGACCTACGCTCCTACACCTGTGGCGAGTAACAATTTTTCCCCATCCCAAAAAGTGCACAGCGCCGCTAAAGAAGTTTTCACTTCAAAAATCTATATCAATTTAAATCTAGAAAAAAATACAAAAACAGAAGTGGCCCATGAGGGGATCGAACCCGCGACCTTCGCGTTATTAGCACGACGCTCTAACCAACTGAGCTAATGGGCCGATGGCATCTCTGTCGAAATAAGCACATAGAACATGCATGTGGCGTAGAGCTCTGTAAACGAATAGCGCTCTTGTGCCAAGTGGGCACATTATTATTATAAGTGATGCTGATTTGAGTAATACTTGAATTTCAGCTCCGAACCTCTTGTCGAACACTTTGAAAAGCCGGATGTAAGGGTGAATATTACCATAGATATACGAAGATGTGATGTTTTACAGTAACTTGACGTGTTTCTGTAAAACTTCACATCTTCGTATATCTCTAATTAGGCAGTACCTAGAGTGAAAAGGTGTTTGTTTAGTAGTGCATTACCAGCTATGGCTCTTGTCAGGAGACGGAGTGCCGGCCTCTTTAGCTGTTTTAGCTTCCTTGACAATCCTTAGATAGGTTAATACGTTAGTTATTTAGTTTATCTGCCCGTCTCAAGAGCCGCAGGAGTTTCATGCGGAATACTAGCCCCCTGCAAAGCGACCACTCAGATGCTCGCTGCCTGTTGTGGCGGACCCGATGCCCTCCGCCCGAACGTCTACGTGCTAAGTAGCTTCGGAACAACTGTCACCCGGCCACAAGGAGCCAATAGCCCATTTGGAGGGCGCTAAATAGGCTCAGATCGCATGTGGGCCGCTGTAAGGAAGACATGGCCCGATGGGGACTGCATCGTGGCCAATCAACCCAATGTGTTTGCGGTACAGCACCGCAAACCATGGTGAACCTGATGGCGTGCCTCACATGCCCACACTCCTGCTCGGAACACGACCTGAGAGACGCGACTGCCAGAGCTGTCCACACCGCTGCCCATTGGGCATCTCTTATTTGAGGAACCTCGACACGAAGAAGAAGGAGATTTAGTTTATCGGATCCACTGAAAATCAGCGTTGTTGCACTGTGTCTCGAATCGTGCTGAGTGAACTCCTTTTTTGAAGCAACACTAGATTCCTTATATTTAAGCATTATGTGATTTTTATTCCTGTTGTCGTTCCAAAATAAATTTATTCTATTCTATTCTAATGAGGTATCAATCGATTCGAAATTATGCTCCGGGTGACACAGGCTAATTTTTTTTTTAAATGACTTTTTTGTTAGTTTTCTGTAGTCCGGGTACAGTTTTTGAAGTTTTTATGCTTGTTATTTAAATCATCGTTTAGGACACTACCGGGAAAAAACGGTAGGATCATGACATACAAACAGCATATCAAAATACCATGAAACCATACAATTACACACATATCAACAACATAGTTTATCGCTATCGCATATGCCATAAAATTCTGATGCCAGCTCAAAAACATGTTACCTCTACGCGGATGTATCTTAATTAAAGCATTGTTATATTTATTTTAACTGATAGGTACCTATCAGTAATATTATGCCTTATTACTGGCGCAACAACAATGGAAAAATGTCTACCATAGTTAAAGTATTTTTTCTAGTATTTACTTTATGGAGGGTTCTGAATGTTAATTTTTAATGGAAAATGCATGACAGTTGATTTCTATGCGTAAAATGTGCATCAAATGATTGAATTATACTCTATGGTGATCGTGAGCTGAGCGTTTCTCAAAAAAAATGCCACTACGTTTTTTCGGAGATTTTCTGCAACTTTTTTGTTATTTCTACTCAAAATCACGATGTCTTTCCATCCCAATAGGAGAAAAAAAGTGTCCCAAAATGTCCATACATTTTTTAACTTTCCTATTGTGTTACCACCATAGAAAGTATAAGGTAAATGGTAACACAATAGGAAAAATATGTTTGGGACAGTTTTTTGTTCTACCAGGGTCGAAAGAGCTCCTGATTCTGAGTGAGAATAGTTAACATAAAATTTGTAGAAGTACAATTAATAATAGTGGCATTTTTTTTGAGAAACGCTCAGCTATGTTTGGAATTATACTATGTTGTTACATCCAGTGGATATCCAACGTGCTGCCTGTGTTAAAATTAGACATAAAACACATGATGACAATAAATACTAAAATATCAATTAAAAACGTGTTCGCTAGATTTAAAAAAATAAATCTGTGATGTATTTTTTTATATGTGGTGATGTATTGAAATCATAGTAAAGCGATGATTTAAATACCTACTAAAGGTATAGATCCTCCTACAGAAATTACCTATTACGAAAATTTTAAATGTTTTTTTAAAATCATATACAGTCAATTTTGTTTGGAAAATAATGTTTAAAAACTTTAATGCCGCTGCCATTTTAACCCCAACATAAAATAAGTAAACATATGTCAAAAATAAGTAAATAATGTTGGCCTGTCGATAACCTTCACCATTGGTGGTGCAAGTGTTACGTTATCTCCCTCATAGCAGCTTGATAGTAACTGGCTGAAAATATTTTAAACATTTGTAACTAGAGGTCCAAATTGTGATGAGCGTGTGCGTTGCAAGATTTCGTTTAATTCAAGTGATTTGAATCATACCTACTTAATTTTGAATTTGAAAATTGTTAGGTTTTATAGAGTACATGTCTTCCGACTACTACGGCGAAAATTGGTTGAATTACTGTTACAATTGTAAAGTCAATTACTACATACCTTGCAATTTGTCGCAACAACCGACAGACGCAGCTATTTATAGCTACTCGAACTATACTTGCTATAATAGTTGGAAAAAAACAACAATAAATGAATTGCAAGTTGCAATGTGACAAATTGCAAAGCGTAAATCAAAACGTAAATGTCCATAAAACGTAGATATAAAATACTAATGTGAATGTAGCTCTGACTGTCCGTCCGTTACTTTGCTCAGTTAAATTACTTACTGACCCAATTGTGATGCTTGGAATAGTCATATGCTTCTTTTTCAATTTTTTTAAATCGGCCCCCTTCCTCTATTCTTCCTCAGAAGATAATTCAAACATATACCTAATCACATGCGAGCGGAGCCGCGGACCTTAACCGTAAGTATAGTACTCGTATGTAATATGTTCCAAAATTCCTTTGAAAATCCGGCTCGGCTGTCATCCTTTTTCCCGGTTGTGTCCTAAAGGAGCCAGGGGTCCTTTTTAACACCTAATCGCGTGTGCTGACTTCTGGAGGAAGGGTGTCGTGTTTCGGCGGTTCCAGGGCAATCTACCGAATTCTACACCGGACTCGACGACTCAACGCAACGGAGCCACGCTGTTTCGTCGCCTAAATAATAATTAGTTATCAATTTTATAATTGTATCGTATGTCTGTCTTTTAGGTATTTGTAATTATGAGCCTTAGACGTCTGAAATAAATGGTTTATTCATTCCAAGATTTGGCGTCGGCACCAGTTTTTGGAAAGCGACTGCCATCTGACTCAAACCAGAGGCAAAGCTAGACCATAATTGGGTCGATGTTTTCCTTGACCGAAAAGCTACTATTAAATATAAAATAACATGTTGTGTTGTAGGTAGGTACATATGTTTTTTTTAAACCCAGTGAGCCACAGAAAGCATCCAGCAGGAATTCGAACGCACGACGCCGTCTACAAAAGTTATAATCCTGTTTCTAGTTTCTTTTACAAATGAACAGAAAAACTTGTAATGATTGAGAATATAATACATATAGCCAAATATGTCCCTGCATATCACGAGTTCATTATCGAATATCGATAATATTCGGCCAACATCATATCGACCCAAAAACAACATTCAACAAATAGAGGGCATCAACCGTTGCTCAAACACATAGCGGGAAATTTTCGGAATTAAGGATGATTGTCAGTACAGTTCCATTGCCGTTCCTAGACCGGAAATTCATAGTGCATTAATATATGCCTTTCAGTAATAACCTCCTAAGGCCCAGCACACAATACAAAATGGCATTGAAATTGGAATCGTGTTGTGTCGGAAATAGAGTTCTTTCGTTTGTTTTAAAAAGTGCCCGAAACAAAACAAATGCAACTCTATTCTAGTTATATAAAATTTACATTGCTTCGACAGAATTAGTCCTATAAGTCTTAGGAGGATAAATAACTTTGACTTTGGCCCGATCCCGGCCGAGTCGAGAGTTTTTAATAGGTAGGTTGTTTGCCTGTGCACCCCCGTCAAGATTGCGTAGGTAGGAATAGTACATTGTGATACAAGTGAGGTATGTTGACAATTACATCAGAGGCGGAATTGATAAGAGAGCCGAGGATTTAATTTTCAAAGCTCACGCGTTTCATAGGACGTTTTTCAACACATTTTGCGAGGAAAAAAAAATCCTTTTCATAATATGAAATTTTTATAGGGCTGCCAAGTTGTTTTCTTTACTTAATGATGGCAACAGGTTTTTACTCACATATTGTACATCGCTAAGAATTTCCAGTGGCGTCCATTCTATTTATCACTTTTCTAGTCACCACGCGTCAACATTTTTGATAATTGACGACCGCTTTAACGTATAGTTGGTAGTGACCCTGACTACGAAGCAAAAGCTCCTGGGTTCGAATCCCGGTAAGGGCATTTATTTGTGTGATGAGCACGAATATTTGTTCTTGAGTCATGGATGTTTCTATGTATTTAAGTATTTATTTAACTATATAAGTATGTTTATCGCCGTCTATTACCAATAGTACAAGCTTTGCTTAGTTTGGGACTAGCTCGATTTGTGTAAGATTGTCCCCTCCCCTAATAGGTATCCCCTAATACGTAATAACCAATCACGCATTAACAATGTTTACAAATATTTGTGAAATAACCTATAATGGCGCGCAACAGTTTTTTTCGTGAAGTTTGCGCAGTGCACACGCATCTGTTAAGCCAGACTTAAATGAAATCTCTAAACAGCTAATACAAAATAAAATAAATATTTTAGTTTTAAAATGTTAATGTAAAATTAATTAATGTAAAGTTTTAACAAAAGTGAGTAGTATGAGCCTAAAAGCGACATAATAAGAGGTGCGTTACGAGCTAAGGTGTTCAAAACATAATTTACGTCAATCTGGGCCATAAATATGCGATCTGGGGCTTTACGAATTCACCACCCGTGGTAAGTACACAATTTTACGTCTTCATCTGGCCACAATGCGAGTTTTACCGTACGCGCAGCGGGCAGTAAAACTCGCATTATGGCCAGGTGTGACGTAAAATAAATTAATTTAAGTTAAAACATCATGTTTCATACTCAAATTTACTGCTTAAGACCTAAACAATCGATATCTAAATAGAAATAGTTTTAGTTTTATTTTTCAAAACGTCCGGGTTCGATTCCCAAGCTGAGTACATGGTTTTTTTTAAATGTATGAATGCAGCTTATCTCGTTATTAAATTCGTAGTAAGTCCCATACGAATTTCATTTCTCGCCCATCCACGTCCCGCCTCGCCTCGCCGGTGGAAAACCACCTTTATAGTTTCAGACTTTCCCATACTGACCGATCTGAATGGGCCACCCTGTATAATATTTTTTGCCTCAGCCGTTCGAACAAGCATATTTTGCTTCGTGAAAACTGTGAGTTAAATTCGAATTGAAGAATCTTTCGCTTCCTCGGGACTCAAAATCGGCACTCACAAACAACAACTTTGCTCTCTTGTTGCACAAATAACAAATTAATTGCCAGCTCATTTAAGAGCATTGGTGCTAACAACAAGATCAAGTTATACCAGGTGGTCGAGAGTGGAGAGGTCAGATACTCCTTTGTGTTAAAAGGAAAGCCCACTCGCTAGGCGCGTGGATTAATTGTAAACACATTTTACGAGACGATACCTTATCTCACTTCAGCACAATGTTCCCGGTCAAAATAGGTATGTCAGAAATACGCAAACAGCCCAGATAAACAATAGTCTTTGCTTTAATAGTGGTTACTACGCTGGAGAATTTCTCTCGGTCAATTAGACAGTAGAAGTTTAGTAATTGCTAGCTTTTGCCCGCGACTTAGTTCGCGTTGACTTCCTTTTGTTGGACTTTTACTGGTATAAAAAGTAGTTTTTGCGTAGTAACAAACATCCAAACTTTCGTAATTTGTAATATTAGTAGGATATTTTTTTAACAATATCACAGTTTTCCCGTCTTTGAAGTTGAAACCTACACACAAATGACAAACTTACACACATTACAAAATTATACATGTAATGTGATCTACCTATCCCTTTTAGAAACACGGGTGTAATTGTGAATTTACCTTTGTACTTATTAATTTTTACAAGCTATTCCTTAATGTTGTACTCCATTTTCCAGCCACTGGCCGGTATCAAAGAAACTGATCTTCAGAAAACATCGGTCGCCGAATTAAGTAGATGATTTTAGAAATAAAATTGACGAAGAAAATATTGATCTCTAAATAAATCTACATGAACCTAATCATAGAAGAGGTAGTCGAGTCATTCAGAATGCTAGAAAGAAATTGAGAAATTTATGTAAAAAGTGGTTGGCGAAAAATGGAGAAAAACAGAGATGAGTAAAAACGCAGAGGCCTTTGCCGAGTATTGGGATAGCTAGCCTATTTAAGACCGACACATATGCGTCATGCCTCCACGAGCGATATCCGCTACAAAGCGGAAAAATGTTGCTACGAGCTACGGTTGCTTGCCCTCGGAAGCATTTACTAAAAGCATTGAAAATGACGTCGTTTATGAATATTTCGGCTATAAATGGGCAACGATGGGCAACGGCGCTGTGTTCGGCTCACCCCGCCGGTCACCCGTCACGAAACTATACCCCTACCTACGCTTGGTTACTACGCATCGCGGTGTCAAGATATATTTGTGGGTGAGCGTTGAGGTGAGCATAAAACGTTGACGAGGTAGTTATGCGATACTTGGGAAAATCAGATAGTATGTATAATATATGTAATAGATTCTCAGAAACATTTACTCGTGAAATTTTTAATATAAAACACACATGTAACGTTAAATTTCTGGATCGTAATTCTTATGTTAAAAAAGTAGATTTGTCTTTTAGGTATACAAAAGTGTCGGCCATTGATATTGAAAAAATTGTTAATAATTTAAGCACAAAAAAAGCGCCAGGCATTGATCAGATTAGAGTGCAAGATATTAAATAAATTAAGAAGCAGTTATGTCCCATTCTGGCTAATTTTGTTAATATGTGTGTGTTGAAAGGTGTCTATCCAGAAAACCTGAAAAAATCTATTATCAGACCTATTTATAAAAACGGTAATCACTTAGAATATACTAACTACAGGCCAATTGCAATCCTATCGGTAATAAACAAAATCGTTGAAAAAGTAGTCGTCGGACAAATAACAGGTTTCCTGGAGAAACAGAACATGCTTGCGGATGCGCAGCACGGGTTTAGAAGAGGCCGTAGCACGGGCTCGGCGCTGGCGCAGTTCTCAGACGAAATAAACAGCCGATTGAACGAAGGTAAGCAAGTTCTGGCGCTTTTTATAGATTACAAAAAAGCGTTCGATACCCTGGACCAAGTAGTGCTGCTCCAGGCGATGAGAGAATGTGGCATCGCCGGCCCCGTCAACGACTGGTTCCGCAGCTACCTGGCGGGCAGGAGCATGCGCACGACCCTCGCCGGCACCACGGGCGCGGAGTGTGACGTCACGCTCGGGGTGCCGACCGGGTCGGTGTTCGGCCCTGTCGGCTACGTGATGCTCGTCAACAGTGTGGTCAACGTCGTGCGTCATTGTAAAGTATACATGTATGCGGATGATATGTGTTTACTGTATTCACATGCAGATATGACGGAAGCCCATAAAAATATTCAGAGTGACCTTGATAATGTAATTAAATGGGCCCATGATAACGGAATTATTATAAATTTAACAAAAACTAAATGTATGCACATTTACTCTCCATACAATCGCAGGGCTCCTTATGTCAACTATAAAGACTTTGGTGTCATCGGTCACGAGTACGACTGTTTACACAACCATTCAAATAAAAAATGTAACTGTGAACCGTTAGAATACGTGCAGACATATAAGTATTTAGGCATGTACATTGATAATAATTTCAATTGGAAAACACATGTCACTGCAGTTTGTTCTAGGATTCGCTCAGTTCTAAGTAAGCTGTACCACTTAAACAGAATAGTTAGTAAAAAAACCATGCTTGTTGTATATTACGCGTTAGCCGACTCTGTTATTGGTTATGGGCTCAGTGTTTATGGTCGAACTTTTCGAACATACTTAAATGAAATTAAAAAATTACAAATAAGATGTATGAAATACCTTGTTAGTAAAAAAACTAAAAATAACCTTAGAGGTGATTATGACAGGTTGTACAAGATATGTAAAATATTACCTATACATCAAAGGGTGCAATATATGATAGCTGTAGAAAACTATTTTAATAATAAGTATAAAGTTTTAAAACAAAATAAATATAAAACTAAAAATGTAAGGGCAAATAAATATGTACAGAATTCTGCTAAAAACTACTATGGCAAAAGAGCTAATATATTTATGATACCGAAAATATACAACGAGACTGATTGGTTAAGAGAAGAAAAAAAGTGCAGCAAAGTTGAATTGAAAAATAGATTAAAAAAGATATTTTTGGAAAAATTACATTAATACTTACATAGGTAATAAAGAATGCTCGCAGTAAAAAAATAATTGAACAAATAAATAATTGTAAAAGTATAGCACTTTAAGTGCAGAGGTGAAGTGTTCAGGCATTGTCATGTTTAGTGTGTAAGTTAGTGTTTAAGATCATATGTGCCTAGTTCATATAGCATACCTAACATAGTTTTAACATAGGTACTTAACATTATTTAAAATGAGCGCGGTCTCGCCAACAAACTGTTATCGCAGTTTGGCGAGTAACATAACATTGTTAATTGTTTTGTACTTTTGATAAAAAAAAAAAAAAACAACTTACAGAATAGGGGGGCTGGACATCTTCCAAAGTGACTGGCCTGAATTCGCAATGAGTCGGGATAGTTGGAAGTCTAGGGGGGAGGCCTTTGCCCAGCAGTGGGACACAAAATAAACATTTAAAAAAATGTGACTGATTATACATTAGATGACATCTTAACTTTTACTCAAGTCAGAACGAGGACTTTCATAATGACATATTACACACGGTGCTCCTCGCCAGTTCTGTTAGTATGAACTTGCCTTGACACGCTACCGTATCTAAAACTATTGTAATTCGATAACAGTCTCGTCGTTTCATCAAAAAAATTGTTTGTTTCCAATGTGTCCCTATCTCAATTCTCAACAGGATGCAGCCCCACGTATACCTAACCAGATACCAGCTTTACAATCACAGAACAGGTGAAAAACACGCGTTGACGTAAACCAGTTACATTTTTCATAATCATAACACAGCGTGATATTACACATGCCTAATGTACCGGCGGCGCAGACGGTTATCATTTGTTGACATTCTCGTCCCACCATGTGCGCAAGAGTCTTATCGTGCCACCAGCGCAACTAGATACCCAGCTCTATAAGGGAACCCCCGATTTGGTACGATACTGCGGTGGTGGCGGGGGGCGTGGCGCTCAGGCTAAGTTGGACGGTGTTATCAAGAGCGAGTCTACGTCGTGGCTCCGCGGTTTTTCGAGCATCAGTCGGTGGCGGATCGTCGCCGGCTACAGACCTCACTGGAGGGTTTTGCGGATTTTGAGCAAATTTCCGTTTAATAAATTCTAGTAGGAATAGATTGGCTGTTGAATGAACGTAGTGACATGGACAGAGTTCTAGATTTTTTTGTTAGGATATGATAAGATTAAACTTGGTTAGACATGACCGACAAATACTTTGGCAAATCATTGAACTCTATACTGTGTAGGTTACATAAACATTTGCTTGTTTATATGTATGTTAGGGTCTAGACCAACTTGATTGATAATATTATTACGAATTGAGGGCAAACTTTCGAAACATGAAGAGAATAATGACTTCTACGGTAACATTGCCCTATTTTGACCGTAACCCCAATCTAACTAGACACGAATTGACCGCGTGACAGATGACTAACACTATCAGTCAATAAAAGAAATTAAATTTTCCACAGTGTCGCACTTAGTTTATTTTTAATCACCATTATCAATGCTCTAATTAATCCTGCGATAAACGGAACTTCTCACACGCCTAGCTACAACTGATAATAGACATTGTGTGTAAATATTCGTTATTATAAAACACCTCAATCAACCTCAAATATCCATTCAAAATTCAGCCTTACTACTTGAAAATAGAACCTAAAGTAAAATCACGTGGGTATTGTGTTAGGCTCTTTTGTTTCCAGCCAGCAATATGTTCAGTTCGTTGTAATCAAACATGTAGGAGCAAAACAAAGCCACGCGGGCACGGCGTGCGACCGTTTAAAAATAGAACTTCGTGCGCTGAAATCCGTCCAACACAAGAAGACCTCCTTCCCCCGTCTGAGAACGAATTAGACGGGATTGAAAGAGGGTACATGCTAGTGTGAAACCGGTCGAGATATATTGGGGACATTAAGCAGTTAGCGCCTCGCTGTTCCTGCGAAGGACCACGCCCTGAATTTTAACGTCATGCGTTCCAAATATGAATTTGCGGTTAGTTTTTTGTGCTACATTAGAAGCGGATGTAATAATTTTATCGATTGTTTTGTGGCCCCAGAGTATTAATTGGTGCATACATTTTTAAACGGCTCATTTAATTTATTTGAGCAATTTAACGGACAATTTGATACTTACCAGGATTTTGCACGCATTCTTAGTCGATGAAGAAGCATTTCCAATCAGTACCTACATAAATATCCATACTTATATTATAAATGCAAACGTAACTCTGTCCCTCTGCAAGTTTCGTACTTTGCCGATGAATCAAATTAAGTAGATAAGATTGGTAATTTGAGTCATATCCGTTGTCCTTTAAAAAGCACTCGAGTGCTACTTATTTTTATCCCGGAAATTAACCCGGTAGAGTGCGAAATAGAGCTCTGTTTTTATGGGACGCGACGCGACTACGCCCGAGTTTTTATTGCGATCATATTTACCAGTACGTTAATGCGACCTAAAACTGTACGATCGACAATAAAGTGGAGAAAATCTAGGGAGCAACTATGAACGGGCAGAACAGCAACCCCGACCAGTCCGCGAAAAAGTGCTCGTCTGCACGGCGGTGCACGGCTATTACTTATGCGACGGCGCGCGAGCTCTCTCGATTTTACTCGCACTATCCGTTTCTTTCTTATTTCAACACTTAGAACAAGAGATATAGTGCGAGAAAAATCGAAAGTATGTCGCGGCCGCCGCATGACGAGATAAATACTGTGCAGTTTCTGGATAAAAATGTATCATACAGTGAATTTGGTTACTATTGAATTTAAATATATGACTCACAGTAAACACTATAGTACTGTGTCGTAATTCTGCACTGTTTATGGACGGAGGGTATTTTCCACTGTTCTTCTTTTTGTGCATACGCATAGGTATGTTTTTTTTGCCTTGGTTCGGAGAAAACGTTATAATGCCAAAGTTCAGTTTAAGGATAACGCGTTGTTATCCTTAAGAGATATCTCCAGTTTATACAGGCTGCCTTTATACGTGGTATCAAACATCTTCGTAATCATTTTAAAATTTTATAATTATTTTAAGAACAGATATTTACACAATTTATGCTATAAGACGGGTGTTAAAAGTCCGCAGTAAGCTCGATTCTCTATACATACGAGTACAAACGGAGTTTCGTTCTCATTTTAAAACTACGCGTTGAATTGTAACGATACTTTGCATGTACAATGAAATGAGGTATATCTATCTGTAATTAGTTTGATTCAGATACCATAGTAAAAAAATACAGCGAATTTAAGTTTTTCATACAAAACTTGTTTTTGCTGTATTTCGTTTGCTTTATAAACTGGAACCATATAAACTAAATACAGACATAGATATACCGCATGTCATTGTATATGCAAAGTTTCGTCAGAATCAAACACGTAGTTTTAAAAGGAGAACGAAACTCCGTTTGTATGGGAAGGTGAAATTCGGCCGAGCTTACTGCGGACTCTTAACCAACGGCATCTACAGTATCAAAGTATAATTTGGGCGTACTGATAAGTCAATTTAGCTATTTTGAGTAACGTACATAAACCGCTTTTTATTATGGCTGTATCACATCCATTATTTATTTATTTATTTAATCTTTATTGCAAAAAAGAACAACTTATCGTACAAAAGGCGGACTTAATGCCGTAAGCATTCTCTACCAGTCAACCTTTGGGCAAAGCAGACAAATTGTGGGCGGTGGGTGCAACTACAGATATAAACACACATTAAACATTTATAATAAATGACAACAATAGACAAATAAATAAAAATACATACAAATATTAATACCTACATATATATATATACAGACGAAAATAGAGAACAGAAACACTAAGAATCTACGGCTCTGCTAGCAAACAACTTGCGTAATATTGGCCTAGCAGAATCTGGGGAATAGAAAAAAATGCCAAAATCTCGTAATACTGAAACGTAGTTTAATATATTCCACATTGGGAGAAAACCTACATTGCTTGTGTCTCTTATATTAGTATTAAGGTACCTACGTGGACCAAGTGCTCAAAATGAACCCTCTAATGTCAAGACAATATGAACTGTGTACAATGCGTAAATCATTTTAAGCGTGTTATTTTGTGTAGCTAATTCTGTTGCTGACTGTACTATAATTATTCTTGCTACACGAGCGTTTCTCAAAAAAAATGCCACTACATTTTTTCGGAGATTTTCTGCAACTTTTATGTTATTTCTACTCAAAATCACGATGCCTTTCCATCCCAATAGGAGAAAAAAAGTGTCCCAAAATTTTCATACATTTTTGAACTTTCCTATTGTGTTACCACCATACAAAGTGTATGGTAAATGGTAACACAATAGGAAAAATATCTTTGGGACAGTTTTTTGTCCTACCAGGGTCGAAAGAGCTCCTGATTCTGAGTGGAAATAGTTAACAAAAAATTCCTAGAAGTACAATTAATAATAGTGGCATTTTTTTTGAGAAACGCTCACACAAGCAGCAAGGCGAAACAAAGGGCTCGTCTCCTCGGCATGAGTCAGTCGGCCGTGCCCACTTGTGTATGACAATGTTGCTGATTTGTGAAACACATGGTTTGTTGCGAGCTGGGAATAGGGACGAGAGACCCAACGGGTTTTCCTGTTTTCAAAGTCTAGGCGTAATTTTATTCTAACAATGTTTATGACACTTTCGGGGCACTGGAGTGTTTGTCTCGGTGATGCCGTTTAAGTCAAGACATTGTGTAACACCTTAGTACTTTTAACGCCTTTTACAATAATACATATCTATTACATCTAATATTTTGGCTACCATTTGACTGATTATCCAATTCCCAGTTAGGAACGAACGCAATTAGTTTTAATGGATTTTCTAGATACTCGTACAATATGTACAATTCACTGCCGTACTAAATATAGCAAAAGCTTTGTTGCTTCCTACGTTTGCCTCCAACATCTTCAAATTACTTATTAATTAAATCCTTGGGTTCCAAAATTAGACCGCATGCTTATAGCTTCTCAGTTCTAGTTTTAGAACCCAAGGACAATCTGAGAGCATCCTTCGAATGTCATATTAAGATGTTGCATATTATAATCCTATTAAACGAGCAATATTTGTATGTAGGCATAATTATAGGTAGGTAAAATTATAATTGTTTATACAAATTAATTGGTAAAACAAGCAGAAACGGCTCGATGAAATTTGGAGTATTAAGGGGGGCGAGAAATCGATCTAGCTAGGTCTCATGTCTGAGAAAATTCGTCTTCTTCGTATTTTCACCCGAGTTGAGCTCGGTCGCCCGGGGACTATTTATAATGTTACATTAATTTATGCATTTTTGTGATAACATATGGCACTGAAAGAGGCAGCGTGGCTGGGTAACACGTAACGCATTGTACGCGCGTCACGTAGATCTAAATGTCACTGTAGGTAAGTATGCAGGAATTACAGTTAAGTTGTCTTAAGGGGATGCCTTGAGTCGAGTCGACCACGCCCCCTTGACAGAGCTAGACGCTTATGCCTTCCGCGCACGAGAAAAATAAATGCAACACTCTTCGGGAATGGCTTTTTTGGACAAATTTCGATAAATACCTAACTTACTGAAGTTTAATAAAATGTCATTAATTGAGACTTTATTTAAATGAGACAAAAACTATAGTATTAACTTGATTGTGTCGTAAAATTATGTATTGCTTGAGTATGCTGAGTAAAAAAAGGAAAATAAAGACCCAACTTTGGATTTTTTTTCTGAGGAAATTTTGGGCAATCGATTAAATCAGATAAACAATCATATATGTCAAGAATCATATATCTGAAAATCAGACCTTATTGTTTCTTAATGATGATGATTCATTTTTGTATTGTGCCTATCTCCTCCAGTCCGTGACATAATATTATCATTCGCAAAAATACGTGTCAATAGAGATTAACATGTTAGAGCGAGCTAGCGAAACATATTAAAATTCAATTACTTAGGAAGGATGCGATGAATCACCAAGGTGCTAAATTTTCGATAGTTATGATGATTCACTGCTTCCCGGATATATGGTACAAGAATTCAATAAACATTTCTTGAAGTGCGCGCGAGAATCATTCTATTTAAATCGGTATGCCAAATGTATGCCTCAAATCGACCCCTGGTCCTTGCTGACTCTGGTATTAAAATGCTTCAGGAATACTACGCCGGTTCTTTATGATAATAGTTTATTTCCTGATGAAATTCAATCTATATGAATTACCACCGAAGCCGTCTTTATGGTTTCTAGAACTTACCAGGCGTTATATCTGTTCACTTTCAGCCGTAAACACAATAAAAACGGCCTAATGAAAATGAACTGATATTCCGACGAAACAAAACAGTCGAATCAATTTTTTCTGGTTAACTTTTGAGCGTGGGCGGTTGACATTACTCATCAACACACGGCGGCGTGTCGTCAGTTCATCTCCAGAGCCGAAACACTCGCATCGCACTCTCGCACGAAGGGAGCACGTGGAACAAATTGAAATGTGATTGCGATTGGAAGCGACGGATAAAGAGGCTTTTACTCGAAATTATAAAAAAAAAACAGTTACACGGATCCCTCTCTTTCTTCAGTTCTTTTTTAAGGGAGATTATCAGGAAAAATCTTTTAAACTCGCACAGCTCTGGTTTATTTTCACCCTTACAGTAGTTCCAACTGTTTTGAGGGGGGTCCGGTCGCATACTTTGATATTAGCTCTCAGGGGATGTACTGCGATGTTGCTAAATTGAAAGAAGCATTTAAAAAATACATATGATTTCATCATGCGCCCGTAATTTGATCAACACGAATGTATAAAGCAAAATTATTCTAATAATGTTTATGAAACTTTCCGGGCCAGTGCCCAGTACTCCAGTAAGTGTAAGTGTACGAGTAAGTACCTAAATTTTTGGTAATCCCTACTAATATTATCCATCCATAATTATAAATGCGAAAGTGTGTCTGTCTGTTACCGCTTCACGCTTAAACCGCTGACCCAATTTAGATGAAATTTGTTATAGAGATAGTTTGAGTGCCGGGGAAGGACATAGGAACGAGAACGAGTTAAAAACTAAGGCGAGGTAGATAGCCCCAAAGATCTGATAAACAGATGTACCCGATATTTGGCATGGAGACAGCACAGAACCAGACAGAACCGTCTTCACAATCTAAACGGTCTCGTAAACTTATCTACAGGCTTATGTCGATCAAACAACGATGACGTCAGATTTTCAAAGTCAAACTAGGGAACAAAATAGAATATTTGCGCGGTAATATTTGTTCTGTTAATCCTTTTCTTTGTAATAATATACTTATCAATTAAGAGGCCAAGTCTCGAAACTCTTCCACCGTAAAAAGTTCTGAGATATTTCGTAGAGCCAAGTCTCAGGCATTCTTATTAATCTTTATTTGCTTGCTAAATAAAATTCTGTAACTTGGCAATCACACTACTTACCTGCATTTACGGATTTCTGTATACCTAAATCTATGTAGTATTGTGTGATTGCCAAGTCACAAAATTTTATTTAGCAAGCATATAAAGATTAATAAGAATGCCCGAGACTTGGGTCTACGAAATCTCACAACTTTTTACGGTGGAAGAGTTTCGAGACTTGGCCTCTTTTTTACATGGAATGTTTTTTTATGGGATCTCACTTCTTTTTGTACGTTATTGTGTTATCAATACATACGAATTATGGATGCAGTCCCATTCTTGCTTTTTCATGTTTTGACTAATTCACTGCAAATATAACGTTGTAATCCTATATGTTTATATCGGATTACAAAGTTATTTATGGTGTATCTAGAAAACTGGAGTGAAATTGCAATTTGTTTTTATCTTGATTTATTTATACACTAAACACTAATTGTATTCTAAATTTGAAGCTTCTATATCTGCTAGAAGTGCCTTAGACTTTTGATGATCGGTGAGTCAGTGAGTGACAAAATTAAGAAACTTAGACTAGTTCTAATTTTTAAACCACTGGTTCAAATTGGATGAAATTGGAAATATATCGTGGTTTTACAATGCGTACTTGGTTACTGAATATTCAGGCTTCTAGTTTTATCCACAACGAAGTTATAGGGGGGTCGAAAATGGCCTGAACTGCTTCGAGAAAAGGATGGTCGTGGAAGGCCGTGCCGCTCGCCGTTTTGCTCGACTTGGCGGGGGCACTACCGTGCCACCAGATCTAGTAAGAAGGCAACGAATTCACTACGACTTGTAGTTAAACTTTCAAACTGTGCATTTTTTGTGAGACGGGAATCATATAACCTGACTTGGTCCCTTTCGCGATATTGGACAGAACACATGTCCCCACTTTGATGTCTCCGTCATTTTTATTTTGATAGACATGCATCTGCAAGCCCTGAATTAGCTTTATAATAGTTGATGACGACCTCTTTAGCCTAATTGGCAGGTGACCCTGCCTACGAAGCAAGAGGTCCTGGTTCGGATCCCGGTAAGGGCATTTATTTCTGTGATGAGCACGAATATTTGTTCCCGAGTCATCGATGTTTTCTATGTATTTAATTGTTTATTTCTCTATATAAGTATGTATATCGTTGTTTAGAACCCATAGCACAAGCTTTGCTTTGTTTGGGACTAGGTCGATTTGTGTAGGATTGTCCGAAAATATTATTATTATTGTATCCATACTAATATTATAAATGCGAAAGTGTGTCTGTCTGTTAACACTTCAAGCTTAAACCGCTGAACCGCTTTAGATGAATTTTGGTATAGAGATAGTTTGAGACCCGGGGAAGGACATAAGGGGGCTAAGGGGGTAAAATGGGGGGGGGGGTGAAAGTTTGTATGGACCTGCGATATAAACGAGTTCCACGCGGACGGAGTCGCGGGCAGAAGCTAGTTTATTATAAAAATAAAACCTAGGGAAAATTATGTGTTTAAACTCGAAGGCACACTTCGACTTACTGTAATTGCAACGTGACATGGATACGCGTTCGGAAAACCTCACTTCCTGGCCAGGGCGACGCGTAGAATTTAGTACTTACCACGGATTACAACCAAGAAAGTCGCATAAACAAGGCCAAGTACATCTACGTCCTCTCACTACGTTCCGAGACATTTTTTGTTTTACGGCCCTATTAGGTAACGAATGAACTACTCTGTACTCACCAAGGGTCACACATCAAACAAAATTATGAACAAAAGCGAGAATTCAGTAGGTAATTGGAAAGCTGGAAGTAATGTCGAGATAATTTCCAAGATAAAGTAACTTTACACGCAAATAGTTGTGCAATAAGTGTGATTCTGCGATATAACATTATTACCGAGGTTATGCAAAACAATTATAGAAAGAGCACTAACAGCGGAAAATGCTAAAACTAAGATAACATTTAAGGTCAGGGACCACCGGCCATTAAAAACTTCTGCCCGCGACTCCGTCCGCGTGGAACTCGTTTATAACGTAGCGCCATACAAACTTTCACCCCCCCATTTAAAATATTAGTATATAGTGTGAAAGAATGTTTGATATCGGATTATTCGATTCCGGGGATTACCGTAAACTTTACAAAGCCACAATCTCTCAGACTCTTTCGATATTATTAGTAACTCTTTATAATATTACTTAATTAGTACCTTTAGATTACATGTCAGAACCGAACATCCATACAAACGGGAAGTATTAAAATGTAGAAGTTTCAGATCATTTCAAAAAATCTATTTTTCATGAAAAAAGACTTGAAACTACTTCTAAAACGAATTTTTTCACATAAGTTTCGCAACTTAGGGAATTTCACGTTGGTTTGATGCGAACAATCGTAATTTTAAACTTGTCTTTGTAATTGAAAACATTGTATTTCAAATAAAACATAATCTTGGCCTAAGATGGTGCATGGGCTTATTTTGGTTTGGATATTTTCTTTGTATTTAATAATCTACAAAGTTACCTAGTTCGATTTGTATGAGTGTCCACAGATATTTATTCATTCATTAACATTTATTTTAGGTAAAATGAACTACATACATATTATATACCTACTACACATCAATCACAAGATACGCAATTACGCATTGCGCTATTTTAATTAAGTAATCTACATTTTAGAATGGGTTTACGTAAAATACGTCTTGCCTTGCCCAGTCTGCGGCTCACAATGTTTAATGGTTCATGAAGGTCTTTGGAGTTCCATTGAAAGAAATAAAGAAATCTCCTGCAAGCTATTGTTAATTAATTTTTTTGAATGAATGTAAGGTGGATGTCACACTGCGCCGTATCTCCGGACGGAGGTACGGAGATGCGTACAAATTTCGCCGGACGGAGGCGCGGTGCAGTGTGTCCAAGTGTGTCGCATCACACGGAATTTATATACAAACTGAGGTACTTGAACACAACAGTGTGACATACACCTAAGAGTTTTTCTTGCTGTTCCGAAAGCGATAAATGATAGCTTTGTCGGATTAGGTAGATCTTGACCTCTCATCGGGACCGCAAGCAAGCCGCTTTGATTTGGGACGTGGCGAGGGCCTAAAAACAAAGATCGTATCTGTATCATTGAGCATACGTCCAGAAGCTACAAGCTAGAACTATAATAACTTGTTTCTGTTTTACATCTTTTACAGCTCAAGGTGTTTAATTATTTAGACAGAGCAGGAGCAAACGCTTCCAATGTATAAATACTTGCGAGTAGGCGCGTCTCGGCGCATCACGCAGGCGCGGCGTGCGACTGACGTCACTGCGCGTCATCCGATAACAAGTATAACAACGTCTGCGCAATCGAAACCCGCCCATACGCCCTTCACAATAAACGCCACGCACGTTTAATGCAATACCGTATTTTTCCACGTAACACGCGGGAGAGTCGTGTAGTAATTTAGATAACAACTTTGACAGTCGGCAATATTTTGAAAATCGAACATCGATTTTGCATGTTGATCGACGAGCGTGTATCGTTGGAGTGTTCCTTATCAGCCGACCGAGGCTATAAAAGGCAGCGGCGCAAGCGCACGATGTCCAGTGCGGATCGCACTGGCACACTGAAAACAACAAACATGACTAACAAATGACTGCATAATAATGACTACATTGCATTCATGTGGCCATTGACCGAAATGTATATTCCGACACCCATTCATGGATCGATATCTATCGATTAGCACTGCGACAGTAAATAAACAAGATCAGTGATCGAGTTAACATGACTATTAAAAGATAAAAACATGTAAACAGTAACAAAATTCACTACTCCGGTAACAGGCGGCTATAAGGATCAAAATGATTGTCTAAAGTGTCAATATCATTATGACGCATACGAAAGGGAAATCCAAAGGTATTCCCCGACTTCCAAAGTCTCACCTGAAAGGCCAAGAGACATCAAATGGACAAGCAATTAAGATAGACATATGCTAATTGAATTGCATTGCTTCTTATTAGGATTGACCGATTGGGTTCAGGGACCAGACATATAGTAAATCGAGCATATCAATCATGATATGGAGTCATTGACACATGTTTCAAAAGGAATTTCCCAAATTCCAAAGAGCTAACCTACATATATAAAGAGAAAAGACTTGGTTAGCGGCAATCAAATTGCAATAAAGGTATAGGTAAAAACTTTAACCCTTTCAACTCTATCAATAAATTTAAATTTGAACCGTTAATCAGTCGGAATAAAATCGTTTTTTTTAATCTATTATATGAAGGCAAATAAGTTGCCGTTACCCATTTAAGCGTTAAGAGTGGGGACTCTTAACGCTTAAATGGGTAAGCTCGGCCGATTTCACCTTCCCATACAAACGTAGTTACGCTCTCATTTTAAAACTACGTGTTGGATTGTAACGAAACTTTGCATATACAATGGCATGAGGTATATCTATGTCTGTAATTAGTTTATATGGTTCCAGTTTATAAAACAAACGAAATACAGCAAAAACAAGTTTTGTATGAAAAACTTAAATTCGCTGTATTTTTTTAATATGGTATCTGAAGCTACATAAACTATTTACACCTGGATATACCTCATGTCATTGTACATGCAAAGTTTCGTCACAATCCGACACGTAGTTTTAAAATGAGAGCGTAACTACGTTTGTATGGAGAATCGAGCTTACGTCCGAATAGACGATGTTACATATGTAACAATAATAAAACCAGAGTGCCCATTAGAACAGTACAGAAATACTTACATTACATGCAAGGGATTACTAGCCCTATAATCTGATAAGGATAGGAGTCGTATCAGCAAATAGATGACGATTATAAAAGGTGTGTAGGGTGACCCATATTCATTAGCATTGTGACTTTGTGACGCAAAATGGAAGAGTTTTTCCAATTGCGAAGAAAGCATTGAATAATAGGCACGTCGGGTAAGCATCAAGTTGCCCTTTGTAGATATGATTATGACTAATAATGGCAGGCCTTGCGTGGTGATGGGAGCACGCCGTAACACATTCGAACGTGAACGGCTTGGCCATAGCGGGCTTCCTCTTAGCCCACTTATACTCCAGGCAAAATACGGTTTTGAAAAACATTAATTTATAATAGCGTTTTTTTTGTTGATTTCATTTGAAAATGTTATTCTAAGATGATATATTCAAGAATCCGACAAACTTTCCACCCGGAAGTAATTATGTAGATTTCAATGAAGCATGCATTGTCTTTTTTTATACGATTTATCTTGAATATTATAAAGCAAATGTAAATAAACCAAAATAAAGACAAAAATATTTATTAATATTTTTTCTGACTTTTCAGAAGTTAGTTAATTTATCTTTTTTTTGATGTCTGAAATTTTGTCGGATTTTGTCGCTGGGTAACTATTTAATTGATAATATATCCGTTACACATAAAAAGTAAGCTATTATAAATTATTTCCAAAATTGTCATTTTTTCCATACGAGTTGTCAGTTCATTGACTGGACTATTAGTACGAGTATGCTCCTAAAACATACTTTAAGGCTGTGCATTGGAAATTATCGCGTGATGCTTTGAAACGCCGTTCTGACTAGATTAAGAAACAATAAGGTCTGATTTTCAGATATATGATTCATGCCTACATGATTGTTTATCTGATTTTATCGATACATGATTGCTTGAAATTTCCTCGATAGAAAAAAAATCCAAAGTTGGGTCTGTATTTTCCTTTTTTTACTCAGCCTACTCAAACGATACATTATTTTACGACACAATCAAGTTAATACTATAGTATTTTATCTCATCTAAAATCTCACTTTATGAAATTTAAATAAAACGTCTCTAAGTTAGGTATTTATCGAAATTTGTCCAAAAAAGCCATTCCCGAAGAGTGTTACATCTCTTTTCCTCGTGCGCGGAAGGCATCAGCGTGTCTCTGTCTAGGAGGTGCGTGTAAACAAGGTTACAATCGAGAAGCGCTAACGCCAATAGAAGATAATAAAATGTATTAATGTAATTTATTAGTTTTCTATTGGCGCTTGTCGATTGTAATCTTGTCAAGGCCCCCTGGTGTCGCTCCGTTCATACCTACAATAAATAGCAAATACCCACTTGGCTGAATTTTTCCTGGAGTTTTCTTCCAGCACGGCTCTCACGCGACGGCGCCCGAGGTCTCTCGATTTTTCTCAAACTATCCGTCTCTCTCTTATTAGAACAAGAGGTAAAGTGCGAGAAAAATCGAGAGTATGTCGCGGCCGTCTCATAATAGACGTGCAGTTCTTTAAACCTTTTTATTAACCGACTTCAAAAAAAAGGAGGAGGTTCTCAATTCGGTTGTATTTTTTTTTAAATTTTTTTTTCAATGTTTGTTACCTCAGAACTCCGTCATTGATGAGCCGATTCAAAAATTTATTTTTTTGTTTGTAAGTATATGCTTCCAGGTGGGTCCCATTTATTTGAAAATTCAATTGGATGATGGGATCCATGAGGAATTGAGGGAACTCCTCAATTATATTAGGCACGCGTGTAGTGATTTTGGTATTTTCTATTATAACTCGTGTATTTACATCCGGCAATCATAAATTGGTGGAGTGGAATTGATGATGAAGACCACAGATGACTTATGGAATTCCTCAATTATGTACTTAGAGGTACAAAAGTATATCACAGATTCTGATAAGATTCCGTTGAAATAGCAACTAATGAAGTGCCAAGGGTGATCCTCGTGGAATTGACGGAAGTCCTCAAATATTATCGGGTCACATACAGCGATTGGGTTTTTTTCTATAATAATCAACGCATTTGCTCTCGGAAATCAGTTCATGAGGTAAATTGGAAAATAAATGTTCTCGTGGCTTGGCGGAGTACTAAATTGAAGTCGGTTAAAACTTTGTTTTTAAAAAGTAAATTATAGCACACAATAACGAAAGTTGTAAGTATGTTAAATAATCAAGTATCAAAAGAAAGAAATCCCAACTGGGCCAAAAGTTCAGTGTACCTACAAAAACTTAAAAAAGCAGAGTAAGAGAAGTTTTTTTTTGTATTGTTTACTATCATCTCAGATCGCCTGTTGCTACCTGTTATACTGGATTATATCTTAAATTGTTCTGCATTTGTTTATTTTGGTGCAATAAAGAATATTATTATCTTAATTACTGAACGAGCGAGCGAAGCGAACGAAGTTGTCCGTTTTAACTTGGGCAAAAATTCTTTCGTATATATGCCCCCCCCATACAATTGAAAGATGCAGAACAATTTAAGATATAAGCCAGTATAACAGGTAGCAACAGGTTCTTTTTTTAGGGTTCCGTAGTTAACGAGGAACCCTTATAGTTTCGCCATGTCCGTCCGTCTGTCTGTCTGTCCGTCTTCGGCTTAGCTCAGTAACCCTTACAACTAGAAAACTGCAATTCGGCGTGGGTATATAAACCAATCACGCCGACAATACAGTCCAATACAATTTGGAAAAAGATTTGTTGTCTAAAGCGGGGATGTAATTATTTTTCTCGTCAAACCCATGGTGTGCGGTATCGTTGGATAGCTCGTTCAAAAATGGGTTTTCTGAAACCATTTTTCAAATCAGTAATCGTTTGCGAGATATTGGACTTTAACGCCCTAATTTTAGTTCGAGTCATGTGTCCCCCCCTGTCGGCTAAATGTCTACTACTGGGGATGTGAAAAAATTCGTGGTAGTAGAACATAATGAATTTAAAAGGAAAACTATCACGAACAAGTAGGCATAAGTAGTTACCGAGTAATAGTCGACCAAATGTGTAATTGAAAAGGCCAATTTTCGTACAAATTCGGCCGACGCAACCGCACCGCACGTCGATGTAACTAAGACAGACAGGCAACTACGGACCCTACACTGCGCGTGGCCCGACACGTACTTGGCCGGTTTTTTGTGGTATCAGTCCTGCGAATTTTACAGCTCCCAGAGCACAGTAGTCCCGACGTAGAACGGGTTCAACGTACCTACAAGTCAATGATGGCCGAAACATGCCCTATATCAACAAAGCTTGACAATACCACCAGGAAGGAATTCCTTAACATCAACAATTCAAGCGCTATTAGTCTCTAATTACAGCCTTAATGAGCTCGAGGTAATGACCTTTCCTTAATTGCTTCCATTTGTGTTTGGGGAACCCCGAATATGTCTGCCCGCTCTGCAATTTGGCTAAAAGTGGTATATATTGCATGCAAGTTCAGGGACATGAATTGTCTTGTTGTTGTGTTTATTAGTGACTAGCTTCTGCCCGCGACTCCGTCCGCGTGGAACTCGTTTATATCGCAGCTCCGTACAAACTTTCACCCCCCATTTCACCCCCTTAGGGGATGATTTCGGGGATAAAAACTATCCTATGTCCTTCCCCGGGACTCAAACTATCTATATACCAAATTTCACCTAAATCGGTTCAGCGGTTTAAGCGTGAAGAGGTAACAGACACACTTCAGACAGACAGACAGACACACTTTCGCATTTATAATATTAGTATAGTATGGATTAATAATAATATAATATAATAATATAAATTATTTATTCAGATAACTGAGATCCAAGTTGTTAATATTACATACTTATATGTCTATTATTAGTAGGTACACAAATTAGATATTTTAAATCTAGACTCTAATTAAACTACGCTGTACGGTGTCCCCTTACCATTAATTGGTTGATGTGTACATATAATGGGGAGTCGGGCTTATCTGCAAACATCTTTAGGATGTTGTTGGCGCTGGCCAACAACATCCTAAAGTAACAACATCCTAAATTCTGTGCACGAGTGAGGCCGCTCTCTTGCGCAGTATGGCGTGAAAGCCGTCCGTGCGCGCCTCCGCGAACATTTGTGATGCGCTGCAGAAGCGGGGCAGCCCCAGCAACGCCATATAACCATTATTATATTGAACTTTTAGGGCACTGATCGACTTCTTTGTACAGTTGAACCGCAGGCTGCTCGTATAGAAACTCTGACAGTACGCTTTAAATAGCGTGACTTTTACTTCATTCGAGCATCGAGCAAACCTGCGGGCCAACATGTTGCTTCTTACTGCCAGTGCCCTACGTTCCCTTTCAATATCTGTTAGATCCTTAAGGTCGTCGGTAAGATAGTGCCCTAGGTATTTGAACTGGAATACTCTTTGTAGCAGAACACCATTAAGAGTGATTGCCGGCGCAGCTCGTGGTACCTTTTCAGGCCGTTTACCGGCGGCGGCCTTAAAGATCAAATACTCACTTTTGTGAACATTATAGCACAGTCCGTGACTAGAAGCATAGCATTCACATATCCTTAGCAACCTTTTAAGAGCACTCACCGACGGGCTCAGCAGCACCATGTCATCCGCATAGCTGATGTTGTTTACACATACACCATCAACATGGCACATTACACCATTAATGTAAGTAAGCACTTTATTGTACACAATCTCCTGAACCTTATCGCATCATACTGGCTATTGTACTCAATAACCAGTGGTAATATATACACGTCAAAGCACAGTCGATCTCATTCCTATAAAACTCTTTATTTTTTAATCTTTGAATGATTGTTTATTTAGTTCCTTTTCGGTTTTTATTTTTAGGAGAACCATCAGCTAAACTTTTTAATACCTAACCTCCATACCATATTAACAAAAAACCAACTATAGGATCTCACAGATAGCGCTGGAATATGAATTATACTTAAACAAAGTGCGTACCTACTCAATACACATTTACATAAGCAAACAGAGAATGTTATTGAGGAAATGTTATTCAATTTACTGTATTTCTTTTTATGCTAGGTATAAAAAGTTACTATCCAGTTCACGCCGAGAACCTTGTCTTGCGACGTTTCCCCGACACGAAAGAGCTTTAATTGGCTTTTTTTGTCACGATGCCATTCGAGCTAGTTTTCCGAGTTGTTCAAATGTTTGTATGTGATTAAACTACAATTACTTAAGGCCTCCACCCACCGAACGCGTGTCGTGCGGGCCCGCAAAAGTTGTAAAGCATTGAAACTACATTTCAAATAGTTCAAATACACATTGAACGCGGTCCGAACGCGGGCCCGCGGCGCTAAAGTTACATTATAACTTGGCAGCGCGGGAGCGTGTCGTGCGCGTCGCGTGTGAAGCGCGGGCCCGCGTGTGAAGCGCGGGCCCGCGCGTGCCCGCGTTGCTGAGTGTGATAGAGATAGTGAGATACATATTAAATGTGTTGATAGTGAGAGAGATATGACGCGCGGGCCCGCGCGTGCCCGCGCTGCTGCCGCGCTGCTGAGTGTGATAGAGATAGTGAGATACATATTAAATGTGTTGGTAGTGAGAGAGATATGACGCGCGGGCCCGCGCTGCACACGGGCTGCACACGCGTTGCTAACGCGTCGCTGACGCGGCGGTGTGAATATACCGCTTCAACCGCGCCCGACATGCGCCGCACACGACACGCGCCGCGCACGACACGCGCCGCGCACGACAAGCGTTCGGTGGGTGGAGGCCTTTAGAGCAGGTAAAAAGACAAAAATACGATACAAGAATAGGATCGGGCTACCGATCTAGGCTTGATTGGTTAGCCATGCACCAACGACGTAATCTTCGTATGCTCGCTCTCGCGTCGCGTCGCTCGCCTCTGGAACAGTCTATACCCGTTAAAATCCAACAGTCTCCGCCCAGACTCGCGTTTAAAGTACATTACGTACCTGGAGTGATGAATTCGTGAAATGCTCCAGAGCGCAGGTGTTTCTGATCTGGGGCTTTACGAATTACCGCCCGTGGTGTGTACACAATTTTACGTCTTCTCCTGGGTATGAAGTGAAGAGAGGTTTGCCGCTGCGACCGTGGGCGGTAAATCTCACTTACCGCCCAGAGTGACGTAAAAAGCTTTACGCAATTTGTTTGCTAGCAGAGCAGTAGATGTGTGATTACTGTTTCTGTTCCCTATTTGCGTCTGTATATATGTTGGTATATATTTTTGTATTTTTCTTGAAGTGGAAACTTCTTTAGCGGCGCCGTGCACTTTTTGTTATGGGGAAAAATGGTTAACGGTCTTATTTTTTGGAGCGAAATTTCTTTAGCGGTGCTATGCACTTTTTGGGATGGGTAATTTTTTTTAACTCGCGTCACGTGACCGTAAGATGTCATGTGACCGTAAGATGTCACGCGACCGTAAGATGTCACATGACCATTAGATGTCACGTGATCGTAAGATGCGAGAGATTGAAAATTCGTAAGACGGACACGTGACCTGATCGAAAAACTGTTACAAATGTCATTGAGTTTTCATTTCTGCCGGCACTCCCGGAGTGCAACCCGGTCTTTTATTTGCAAACAAGCGTAGTGCCCGCCTGATGGTAAGCGGACACCGCAGCCTATAGACGCATGCAACTCCAAAGGAGTAACATGGGCGTTGCCGACCCTTGATATGTTTGAGGATTTGCCGTGTTGACAGCTGAAGGAACAAGCTCGCTCTCAATACAACTGTACTGTATTTTATTTGTGTATTTTTATTTATTTGTCTATCGTTGTTATTTATTATACATGTGCAGCCCACTGTGTCTTTACATCTGTTGCACCGCCCACAAATTTTCTGCTTTGCCCAAAGGTTGACTGGTAGAGAATGCTTACGCCATTTAGTCCGCCCTTTGTATAACAAGTTGTTCTTTTGTGCAATAAAGATTAAATACTTAAATAGAAATGAGAGGTAAAGGCGGCCCTTTACCGGGTAGTCAGTCCGACCCATGTCGGGCCTAGCTGAGTTTCTTGCTGGACTCTTCTCAGCTAGGCTAGGTTTTAGCGAACCAGCGATAAAACTCCCAGTAGTTCGGCACCACTCACACCCCATATTCGGTTGATACCGTTCAACCAATCTCACTGGAGCGCAAACTCGTAGAGTATTCCAGTGTATAAACTTCCCCGCGTGGTCGTGCCGGAGGCTTCCCTGGATTTTCCCCGGGCTACCCTCCAACCACGCAATTCGACCGCTATATTGGGTCCGTCCTATTATAGCAACAGTCAGGTAAAAAAAAAAGGCGGACCTTCCCTGGCGATGTTGATGGTTTACTACTAATATAGCAACACTATTAAGGTAAACGCAGGTATTTTTTAAATCGACCTTACTTTTTAAGTATACTGGTTGCCATCACATTTTGTTTATTCATTTTATATGTTAGTGTTAAGTATAAAGATTATGTTTACAGAGTGAAATGCCTACAAATAAAGAATTATCTTATTAAAAAACAAATAAGAGGTGACGAAGTCGTTTGTTGCTATTAGCGCCCCAAAATAACGGCCTGTTTCTATTAACTATTTTTATGCAGCTATTACCGATCGCTAAATAATATAAAGATAGTAAATTGCGTCGATAATAGCAACCATAATAAATCATTACCGACCCATAGAAGTCGGTATTAGCAACCATAAGAAGCTATTACCGATCGTGACTGTACGATCGGCAATAGCTACTTATGGTTGCTATTACCGACTCCTTTGCTCGGGTTTGGGTCGTTAATAAAATAGGTAACGACAAACATACAATTAATTAACGACTCATAAAAAGTAGGCATTTTTTATTAATTTGACCTTCTGACTACAAAATCGATTGTTAGTGATTAATATCCCAAAAAATGTGAACAAAATAATACGGCTTTAAACGTGAAACAATCATTTACGAAGGTTACTATAAAATATCGATCTACCTAAATTATCATAATTTTGGTTAAATTGATAACGCTAAAATAAGAAAACTGGACAACAATTTTTGTGTCGCTAATAGATTTTTACAAAGACTGATTATTTAACTTCAAACTGGTAAAAAACTTGTGTTATGATACAATAATAATAACATAAAAGAGAGAAAAACTAAACATTACTTTGCGGCTATTACCGACTCAGGGGTCGTTGATAGCTGCCACAACAAAAACTGGCGAAGCTATCACCGTTCTTTTTTAATTTATAGTTTTAGTGGTTAAAATGGTTTATTTTCAATAAAATGTGGTAAGAAACCAAAAGCTGACACTTAAACGGATATAATTAATAATACGCGATTAAGTATAGGGTTCACAAATTCGTATAAATGTCTTAAGCAGAAAAGTCACGTACTTACTTGGAGGAACAAGAGCCAGTATGGCGCGACCTGCGTCCGCGCTTCCCCCGCAGAGACTGACGTGTTTTATCTCTTTTGCCCAGTGCTACACACACTAACGTTAAGGGGCTCCTAGCTGCCAATGACCTTCGATCTATAACTGTCGGTTTATTTGTGTTTTTTATGGTTTATCGTATTAACAACAACGAGGTTTACCGAAATAGTATCCCATATTTACTTCAAACCTCACAGTTTTCGGGATATATGGCACCAAACTTTGGCAATTTCAGGCCAAAAAACCAGTTTTATGGACGTAACTTTTGTGAAAATGAGTATAAAATAAAAATCTCTCGTGGGTTGTTAGAGACGTCAATAAGGAACAGTTATATGTAGATTTCATATATAAAAGTGCATGAACAGCATAATAATATCGAAAACAGAGCTTTTTTGGACCATGTTTGAATAAATCATAAAAAATAAATATTAATTATTTTCAAAAAAACTCTCGTGCAAATGTAGATAAAGAACTAAAAAACCGATAGGTGTTTGTTCCATAAATATATCTATAGTTTTGACGGAGGAATATCAATTCAAAACTCGTCAAAACTAGCCAAAAAGCGCGTGGAGCCCCTTAAAGTATACGATTCTCAAGGAACAAGCGCGTGTACAGCTTTCCCTACTTATAGCTAGAATAGTTCTGGACACGTAAAAATAACGAATAACTGTATATAGGTCGGTAATACCTTACCTACGTTATACATTTTAACATGAGGCCATACCCAATTAGATTGTCATATTCCTGATAATGAAAAATTTTGATGACCGGCCCTGGTTGTTTTATATTTGTTGCGCCATCTGCATGACTATTTTACCGCGCAATTAGGTACTGCTGCGCTCAATCGATATAGGGTACAACATTGTTTATGTTTACATGTAGGTAACAATGAGTTTCGGAAAACCCTCAGCTAAAATTGGAGTTACCGATGCAGGCAGGATGCATCCTATTGAGGCTGGTGAATAACATTGTCAATCACATTTACCAACAAATTGTGTTCGAACGAGTCGACCGACATGACTAACCGCCTGATTCACCGTAATGCCATTCCGACCGAACGTGCCCCCCTATTCTGTAACTTGTTTTAAGCTCAGCTCAACGCTCACCCACAAATATATCTTGACACCGCGATGCGTAGTAATTAACTAAGCGTAGGTAGAGGTCTAGGTTCGTGACGGGTGACCGGCGGGGTGAGCCGCATTAGCGCGTAGCGAATAATATAGTCCTGTGCCGTGCGGGCCGCCACACATAACCCGACTAAGTAAAGTGTCCGTCACAGTCACGTATTTCACCGCTTAATTATTGACATTTCGTTTCCTATGCGTTTTGACGGGTGTCACCGTTTGCCGGCGTTCGAATGGAAAAAATGTCGGTCGGCATTCGGGTCGGTCTCGAAGCGTTTCGGTCGGTACATTGTGAATGATGTGAATCGCTCTTTATGTGCCCTGCACGTCTAGCATACGACGGCCGCGACATACTCTCAATTTTTATCGCACTACACCTCTTCTTCTAAGTGTTCTAATAAGAGAGCGACGAATAGTGCGAGAAAAATCGAGAGCTCGCGCGCCGTCACGTGCTAGCCGTGCAGTAAGTAATGTTATGTTACTATCGCATTTAATCTAGTTACAGGCGTTTTACAAGCCATCGAACGTTATATTTCTCACGGCTCGATTATATATTATGCTTAATACGTAATGTAATAGTACATTAACTTACCACGGGCGGTGAATTCGTGAATGGCCCAGATCGCAGTTGTTTGTGGCCCGAACCGAAGGTGAGGGCCATAAATATGCGATCTGGGGCTTTAAGAATTACCGCCCGTGGTAAGTACACAATTTTACGTCTTCATCTGGCCACAATGCGAGTTTTACCGTACGCGCAGCGTGCAGTAAATCTCGAATTATGACCAGGTGTGACGTAAATAAATATATGTTACCGCATACGACTCGTATAGTGGAAAATCAACGTATATTGATAATCATCAATAACATATCAGCCGAAAGACATCCACTGCTGGACATACGCCTCGCCCAAAGAGTGCCACAATGACGGGTCTTGCGCCAGCTGCATCCAGCGGACTCCCGCAACCTTTACCAGGTCATCAGTCCACCAGATTGATTATATTACCAGAAAATTATATTTGTGAATGTAGGTATATAAAAGTGCTAATCGGGTTCTTTGATGTTGAGTTTGAAATTAGAATTGACATAACAAATGGATTAGGTACTCCATAAAACAGCAGCAAACTCATAACAGTTACGAGTGGGTAGATACTAAAGATACAAAACACGTTCGTATAGAAAGCCAAGCCAGTCCAAAGAGCAAACAACTTTATATACCTGAATTCCAAAAAGAACCGATGACCCTTGGACGTAACAATTTGGCAATACCAACAGACTGGGTGTTGGCTGCTGTTCAGAATGTTAATTGCGTATTCGCTTCGTAGTAGCGCCCGCTGGGGGCGTGACGAGCACGCGGTCGATGCGTGCGCGCAAACGTCACTGCACCTGACAACATTGACACACTAGCAGTCGCATTCGGAATTCGATTTTTTGCGTTTTCAGTTCTGAGTTTCTGACCGGCCAGTTACGAGGTTGATGACGTGTTTCACCAAAATCCTCTTGACGTTACGGATACAAAGTCTATTCTTTTCAATTTGTTTTTATAAATTCTAAGGTCTTATACTGGCCTTAAAGAGGTTGGAGAACCACTAAACGTGTAACTCCTTTTTAAAACAATACTTTTAACATTGACCGGCCAGTTTCGAGGTCAGTGAACGCATGTGACGCCTTTTTTAAACAAATGTTTTTGACTGGTTCAAAGTTCATTCTAAATTTGAATTTCAGCGTGCTACATACGTGGCCAGGTTTTAGAATAGGTTAGCTGTCTATTTTCGTTCACAGCCACGCCTATTGATGTTTAGTATTGTTACCATACCTACTTGTATACTTTAAATAATTGACAGTTTTAGCATAAGCACAATAAAAATGCTAAAATGTTGTTTTTTGCTGATTAGGTAAAAGTGTAGGTAATACGCTCAGGTCATGCTTAGTATTAGCGACAAGAAAACGATGATTCTAAGAATACTTATGGCTCAGAAGGTCGTCAACGCTTTATAACGGTATTGACGTTACTAATGCAGTTTGCAAATAAATGGTCGAATACTTTCAGAATTAAATACGGTTGTGTAACGCTGCCTCTGATGCTATTTACTTTGGCCGTGGCATGCCTACATTCGCTATCGACAGTGTTGTTGGTAGGGCCTGAGGCTCTAGTATAAGTTTTACCGAAACAAAACGTTACGACCGCGTTTGCGTTTAGCTGTCAAATCCCATACAAATTGAGGGTAAAACGCAAACGCGATCGTAAAGTTTCGGTAAAACTTATTCTAGAGCCTCTGGACTGATTCACAACCACAACCACACATAACTGAGCATATCAACCAACCAAACCACCACCGAAAAGTTGTCTGGAAGAGATCGCTTTTTAGCGATAAGACCGCCTGTTGTCTATCATTGCTTATGTTTAATTTACCTCTATTTTTCTATTATCTTCTGTCTGGTGAGCCATAAAAGATATTTGTATTGTATTGTATTGTAAATCTGACGTCAGATTATGCTGGTGTGAATATGAAGGTCAGATAATAATAAAGTCCAACTCATCTCGTACTCGGTTGCTTTATGAGGATAATGGGAAATGAGCTGGTTTCCTTCCTCGGTACTTCGAGTTTTCAGTGCGAATAGTGAGTCACGATATCACGTAATTTCGCTGCCGCTAAACTTTGTTCATGCTTTTCTGAACTAATCATTGTTTGTTGCAAGATACTTTAGTTAAGGTTATGTTCACATCTCCTTCGTGAAGTGTATGACGGACAGTGCTTTATCGACAAGGTACACAGCTCCTTGGATGACGCAGAGGGCACCAGCAGAGAGGAGAGAGAGAGAGAGAGAGGGCAACAGCTAGGCCCACCTGAACTTAAACAAAATCTTCATTAAATATCAATTCACCCTTTAATACAAGACTACATTTTTCTAAGACTTAAAAATATTTTTTTAACCAAAGAAGCCTGTTAAGAGTGACTTACTTAAAAATATTCTATTACTTACTTCTATTACTCGATTCAAAATCTCCAACGATTTCTATTCGAGACCACCGCTGAAATTGTCACGAATTAGAAAAGGACTCAAGACGGCCTTAGTATCTGTAGTCTTTTCTTAAAAAAAAATCATTTCGGAAAGAGTATCGACGAAAGAAATAACTTACATAATTATTGAACCTGCTCACGAAATTTCACGAGAATCGGTTCAGAAATGCGGCCTGTAGAGGAGAACAGCTGGACAGCGGGTTATCTGGACATCCGGATATACGAAAGAATTTTGTCCCAAGCGAAACGGAGAAATTCGTTCGCTGCGCTCGCTCGTGCAAAAATCCATAGCATGTAATGCTAATGTCATAACAATGCCTAGTTTTGCGACGGACATAAACATAGCTAACTCTGTTATCTAATGGCACGCAAAGCAACATTGTACAATATACCAACTGTTTTGTTTACTTACAACATAGTCTTAAGAGCGTTGCATCGCTGATTGATATTTATGTAATACTAGCTTCTGCCCGCGAATCCGTCCGCGTAGCACCACACAAACTTTCATCCCCAATTTCACGCCGTCCGGGGATGGTTTCCGGGATAAAAACTATCCTATGTCCTTCCCCGGGATCCAAACTATCGTCATACCAAATTTCATCTCAATCGGTTCAGCGGTTTCAGCGTGAAGACCCGACAGACAGACAGACACACTTTCACATTTATAATATTAGTATGGATTAATTATACGAAGACTTATATGGACTCGACAATGATCAAATGACAGTGACAGACGAATTGTACAGCAGAATCATCAAATTTGGATCCAGGTTTTGTGGGGCTTGAGTCCGTTTGAAGCGGGTCTGAGCCCTATGTGGTTAGATTTTAATAAGGAGATGGTTTTGGGGGATTCCGAAATTCATAGAACCCCCTCCCCCTTGGATCCGCTAGTGATCTTACGGTTCCTAGTGGCGACGATGCAATATGTTGACAGCGTTTGTTATGACCTGGGCCGCGATTCCATCTGTCCTACTTAATTGACGGACTAGATATCCCTGGCCATCTCTTGATTTTGAGAAATAAAAGTAGAAATATCTCTATGGCATGCCGGAATTGGGCCTTAGTTGCTGATTTGACTATCAGACCAGTACGTATGGTTTTAGTTTATTTCATTATATTATATTTTAATTTGTATTTAATAAGTGGGTTACCGTTATCTCGTTATCACTACCTTATCCTGGACCAAACGTTTCTTTTTAGCCCAGTGGCAGACTCATAGAGAATGCCATATGGCACTAAGTCCGCAATTTGTACCTTCTTTGTGCAATTGAGTATGAATAAATAAAACAGTGAACATCCCCATCCGTCAATCAGCCTGAATCACATATTTTCTGCTCAAATAATTAAGTTAGACGTTCCATTGAAACAAACACTA
Source organism: Epinotia bilunana (assembly GCA_947049275.1). Taxonomy (NCBI): domain Eukaryota; kingdom Metazoa; phylum Arthropoda; class Insecta; order Lepidoptera; family Tortricidae; genus Epinotia; species Epinotia bilunana. Next base: position 4,278,972 of record OX346258.1, on the reverse strand, counting down.
AACATTCGTTGCCATATATCTATGTAAACAATGAAAATATTATTCTGCATTTGCTGATACGGCTATCTCATCCTGCCAATTGTATTACAGAATAGGTATAAAGTATACCACATGCTGTAATTAAGTATCATTCAGTCACGTATGACCAGCCTCAACTGCGCCTCATTTCATTTGTTTATAAAACTATTGTTAATTAGAAGAACATTTCTTGAAAACTTATAAAGTTTTCAAGAAATCAAGTAATGTAAAAAGTTTATAGGGTCGATTTTCCACCATTGTTATAACTTTTGTAAGTGATTTAAGAGTCCGCAGTAAGCTCGGACGAATTTCCACTTCCCATACAAACGTAGTTACGCTGTCATTTTAAAACTGCGTGTTGGATTGTAATGAAACTTTGCATATACAATGACATGAGGTATATCTGTCTGTAATTAGTTTATATGGTTCCAATTTATAAAAAAAAAAGAAATACAGCAAAAACAAGTTTTTGTATGAAAAACTTAAATTCGCTGTATTTTTTTACTATGGTATTTGAAGCTACATAAACTAATTACAGACATAAATATACCTCATGTCAAAGTTTCGTTACAACCCAATACGTAGTTTTAAAATGAGAACGTAACTACGTTTGTATGGAGAATCGAGATTACTGCGGACTTAATGAGATCTGTTTGGTGATGTAGTATTTTCCTACTAGTAGGTACATCTGATTAAATGAAACATTTTTTTCCAAAAATACTCTGAAACGAACTACTACGTTAGGGTACAGTCTAACACAAATAGAACTAGCGCCATAGTATATATATATATGCTCAATTTGGCTGGTTTTTTGGGTAAGTACTAGACGACGATAAATTTAATACCTAGGCAGCGCGCAGCGTCACTACCTAGTACAAACCAGGTTTAAGTAGTCAAATTTTAAATGAGTTATACACGACACATTTCATTTAAAATGATAATCGTTTACCAAAAAATTACTGAGTCAAAAAAATACTGACTTGCACATCAAAATTTAACGATTGCACATCAAATCCGAGTAGGTATTGATGAACGATTTGTTTTTTAGGTTTCTAGTTTTTTTTTATGTCTTTAGATACCTGCCGAAAGACGTCCACTGCTGGACATAGGCCTCCCCCAAAGATGTTATTATTAGAGGTTTTACATATTCCGATCTGTGTATATTGTAACACATCATCAAAGTCCGGATGTGTAGTTTAAATACCTTCAATTTCAGTCTGGACTGGACTTTGGATGTGGCAGAGTCCAGTCGTTTTTAAATACTAGCCTTCATTTAATTCCATTGGTATAGTGCGTTCAATATTATTTGGTGCGATTCCACTTGAGACCGTCGTTAGCAATAACAATAGGCTTAAGTCGCGGCGAGCCCATTTTTTGTAAACACTTGCTAAACACGTGCGGCTGCGGCCGGCGTTGCTTCAAACGAACTTGATACTTTTCCTGTTACCTTTCCGTTTAGAAAGATTAACCCAGCTCAGTTGTTGTTTAAACTTCCAATTGGTCAGTACATTTTCGATCTGGGGGCACGGCAGTGCCCCCGCCAAGTCGAGCGCGAAGCAAACACTGCCGCACCATCCTTTACTGGAACCATTTCGCCGCCTTTTCAGGCCCCTATTTGAGAACCTCTGGATAAGATCAGAACGCAGAAATTTTCGTCATCCAGTAAGCTATAATCACATACTTAAAATCCAAAATTTCAAGTCTGTAGGTTATTTAGTTCCGAAGTTAAGCGAAAGCAAAGTTTCGCATTTATGACACTCACTCACTCACTCATTATCATCAAAATAGAACTAGTACTTCCCATAAACTCAAAGAGCTGAAATTTGGTACAGAGTTAGGGTTTAATGGCCACATGAAGGAAAAACTATAAAAACTAGGATAATCGAAGATCAGTAATACCTGGTGACCCTGATTAGAAAACACAAGAGCCCAACCAAACTATTAGAGATATATCTATACCGCCTTTACAAAAAATATTCAACTTGGTGGGCCGCTTCATTTGATGTCAAAAATCGAAGGTCTGAAGTATCTGATGAAGAACCCTCAGCTGGTCTTAGCTGTATTAGAGATATGGTAATGCCCCCTTCTACTATTGGTACATGAAAAAATCGAATGTCATTGCAAAAATCCAGCGTAGTGGGACACATCTTCTAATTCAAATTTAATCTGGGGGCACGGCAGTGCCCCCGCCAATTCGAGCAAAACAGCGGCACGGCCGTACCATCCTTTTCTCGAAGCAGTTCAGGCCATTTTCGACCCCCCTATAACTTCGTTGTGGATAAAACTAGAAGCCTGCATTTTCATTAACTAAGCACGCATTGTATAAACACGATATATTTCAAATTTCATTCAATTTGAACCAGCGGTTTAAGATTTATAACTAGTCAAAGTTTCTTAACTTGGAACTCACCGACTGACTCACCGATAATCAAAAGTCTAAGGCACTTCTAGCAGACATAGAAGCTTCAAATTTAGAATACAATTAGTGTTGTGTATAAATCAAGGGGACGCTAAAAAAAATTGCAATTTAAGTCCAGTTTTCTAGATACACCCACTGCATAAATAACTGTAATCCCATATAAACATATAGGATTACAAAGTTATATTTGCAGTCAATGGGACAGAAAATCAAGAATGGGATATTGACACAATAACCTACAAAAAAAGTGAGATCCCATAAAAAACATTCCATGTCAAAAAGAGGCCAAGTCTCGAAACTCTTCCACCGCAAAAAGTTGTGAGATATTTGGTAGTACCAAGTCTCAGCCATTCTTATTATTCTTTATTTGCTAGCTAAATGAAACTTTGTGACTTGGCAATCACACAATAGTTACTACATAGTTTTAGATATGCAAAAATCCATAAATGCAGTAAAGTTGTGTGATTGCCAAGTTGTAAAATTTTATTTCGCTAGCAAATAAAGAATAATAAGAATGCCTGAGACTTGGTACTACCAAATATCTCACAACTTTTTGCGGTGGAAGAGTTTCGAGACTTGGCCTCGTTTTTACATGGAATGTTTTTTATGGGTTATGTATTTACTTATTATATATAAATCTCGGAAGTGACTGACACTGAAAGTACCGAAGATAATTCAGAAACAGAAGAAATGTCATCATAAGATCATAACTGAAATACCACATATTTTAATATCTTATTTTATAAATAAATAATTTATAAATGTGTACCTTGTTATTGTATTTTTTGCAGGTGCCGGCAAATAACTTGCGCATGCGGGACGAAGGGGAGGCAGTTCGCAAGGCGAATTGTAGGTACGTGCGAGCTGTCCCCCCACTTCGTCCCACGTTGCGCAAGTTATTTGCCGGCACCTGTAACATACCTGAACGTAGCTGTTTTAAAATGATTCTATTAACTAGCGACCCGCCCCGGCTTCGCACGGGTACTATATTATACATATAAACCTTCCTCTTCCTATCTATTAAAAACCACCGCATAAAATCCGTTGCGTAGTTTTAAAGATCTAGTCATACATAGGGACAGAGCGGGAAGCGACTTTGTTTTATACTATTTAGTGGTAGTGATAATATTTAAATGTATCAAGACTTGTTCGTCTGCACCAAAACAGGTAAAAACCGAACCGGCTCTTTTACAATGTTTATGGCTTCTACGCGTGTTTGGTTTATTGCCTGCATTGTTTGCGTTGAAGTGGAATCACGCCAAATACGCATTATAAACAACGTTTTCCTTCCGTGGTGTGGTGTGTTTGCGGCGCCCGCTTGGAGGAAAACTCCCACAGCGTTCTCGACACGCCTTTTGTTTGCGTGTAACTGGTTTTCGGTGGTGAGACTGTGCGCGTATACAGGTGTTGTCAATGGAATGTGTAACAGTTAAGAGTAAGTTGTAAGCACTCATATTTTTACACTTGACTGTACGCATGCAGTAGGTACCGCCCCGCTTTCGCGCGTCCCGCGCCGGTAAGGAAGCATTCATTTAAAATTTTAAATGTAACGCGCAGTATACAGGTCTCCACCCACCGAACGCGTGTCGTGCGCGGCGCGTGGCGTGCGCGGCGCGTGTCGGGCGCGGTTAAAGCGGCATATTCACACCGCAAGCGGGCGGCGTGTAGCAACGCGTGTGCAGCGCGTGTGCAGCGCGGGCCCACGCGGGTCCGCCGCGTCATGTCTCTCACTACCAATACATTTGATATGTATCTCACTATCTCTATCACACTCAGCAGCTGCGCGGGCACGCGCGGGCCCGCCGCGTCGGTGACGCGTTAGCAACGCGTGTGCAGCGCGGCTTATCTTTCTCACTACCAACACATCTAATATGTATCTCACTATCTCTATCACACTCAGCAGCGCGGCAGCTGCGCGGGCCCGCGCGGGCCCGCGCTTGACACGCGACGCGCACGACACGCGGCCGCGCTGCCGAATTGTAACTTTAGCGCCGCGGGCCCGCGTTCGGACCGCGTTCGATGTGTGTTTGAAGTGTAGTTTCAATGCTTTACAACTTGCGCGGGCCCGCGCAGCACACGCGCCGTGCACGACACGCGTTCGGTGGGTGGAGGCCTTAAAGAATCGGTAATGACTCGATTGACAGTTGACACTGACGGCACCTGATACCGCACCGAGCCCGCGCCGATGAATGTCAAAGTGATGTCAAGATGAATTTTAACAGCATTTTAGCTAAAGTAGGTTTGATGGATGTTTATGAATCAGGGCATTGGACTAATGAGCTTTATGTAAACATTGAATTTGCAACACATATTTTTTCTAACGCCACAACATTTAATATCATTCTATTGCCTTCAAATCGGCACATGCTTACCGATAAATATGTATTGTAGGTAAATATAAGATTTGTATATATGTATACGAAAATTTAACTTTGGTTTCCAAGTCCAATGTACTCACAACTCCGCTCCAAATCCCAAACGTGCATTCACATCGAATTGCCCACTCCGCATTCTTTGCAACGAATTCGAGCTAACAACTAGGATGAACTAACTTCTAGGACATTCTCCAAGAGTTCGCTCCGGTTTACTTTTCCGACCTGAATAGTATCCCTACTGAATAAAGAATTAGGAACCGGAAGTTATTAATGGAACTCGTAGGATGTATTGTAGTTACAAAAGGACGTATGTGTATATCAGAAAATGTATGTCACATACGTTTCAATTGTTGGGAAGCACGTTAGGACTTTGCTCGGACTGTTTTCGTTATAAATTCAAGGAGAGTAGTGAATAACGTAGTTTGTAAGGTATTTAATAATGTGGGAATTGGATGGATGTTAACAAAAATAATGAATCGAAATATTGCGACGTAATTGCAAATCGTAACGGACTGCCGTTAGGCTGGACTTGGATGTGGAGACTGGAATTGGATTTTTTGCTGTGACAAATTACGCCCGTTTGTAGCCACTGTAGTCAGCACGTCTATCATGCGACGGCCGCGACATACTCTCGATTTTTCTCGCATTATATCTCTTGTTCTAAGTGTTCTAATAAGAAAGAGACGGATAGTGCGAGAAAAATCGAGAGAGCTCGCGCGCCGTCGCATGATTACAGTAATTACTTTTAACTTTTCAAAATTTGCGTTCTACAGTAACGAGGAACTTCACGTACAATTTTTGCTACAGTAACGCGAACATTTGCGAGCATATTGGAGTAAAACATATTTGTTTAGATTCTAATACGATAGTTTACTTCCTGACGCGTTCCACGTCAACACGACGATCCTATAAAATGAGCTAATTTTCCACTCGTGCGGGGTCTATTCATAGCTTCGGTAACCGGCGGACTTTGGCCGCAGCCGGGATTAAAATAATATTGTTCTTGTTGACGCCAGCGTCATGATTGGTCAAAACATTGACGGACTTTGAGAAACATGTGGTTCGGAGTAAACATAGATCGGTGGGTTTTGATTTCTGGCTGTCTTCACAATGGAAACCCATACCCTTTATCTCGGTGAAGTGCAAGTACGGACCGTTGTGTAATTTTTATTTTGCTTAACAAATGACCTTCAGTAATTTAGGCGGTAGTATGTTTAGGACGATTTAGTTTTTCTGGACCACTAGATGGCGCTGTCACTTATAAACTAGATAACGGATGTTCGATTCAAATTACCTAGGTAGTAGACGGTTCTGATTTTGTGCCGGTACCGGTGTAAACGAAGCTGGTTTCCGGGTTATAAGTACGGTCAACGCTATCTTGTTTCCCAGTGCCAAATTAACGTATTACTATTAATAAAATAATGTTATAAGAAGTGATCGTAACGTTTGTAGCATTTTTGGTGCAGCGTAGTGTTAACGGAATTGGTATAGACAATATCAATAAAAATTGTTAAATTAACGCTTATTAAGCGATTATTATTATTATTGTAATTCTTTATACCAATTCCGTTAACAACACTACGCTGCACCAAAAATGCTACAAAAGTTACGATGACTGGTTATAAGCAAATAAGCACAGTAAGGTCCTAATGACTAGGCCCTAATGCTCGAAGTTGCACACGTGTATGTATGGGAACTTTATGATAATGCAATATGGGTGACATTCGAACTAATAGAATTTGCTTACATTCGAATTTAAGCCTTTGACATACAGTGCGTATGCCATACACTAGTGCAAGGTCGCGTACTAGATCGTTCATCTTAAGGTGGCGACTGATTTGTAACTTTTCGGTGTAATGTAACACGATACAAACCGAGCATTACAGCAGTCAGTACAGCGAACCGAGCCGCTCGCCGCTCGCGCCGCGTGCTCCACTCGGCTGTCGGTTTTTACGCGAATCCCTTTGAGTGTTACATAAAAAGTCAGTACAGATTCACGAGTCGCCGCAAGAATGGAGCACAAATGAACAGAGCGCTCAAGATGAGCGTTTGCCGCATAGCTGTAATGTAACTGTAATCGCCTTAAACGATACATTACACCGAAATGGTACAAATCAGTCGCCACCTTTATATTTGTAGAAAAAAATGGTCAGAAAATTACTCATTGGTATTGGTAGTATGCAATTCTAAAATTATCAGGTCTGCTTATTCAATCCTAAGATAAAGGCAAGCTTTTATTAACAGTACTTACATTTCTTCGATACGATTCTCTAAAGATATGACAGGAATTACTGAGAAGTGTCTGTAGGTGGTACCTACGGTGTATTGTGAAATTTGTGAATCATTCCTTAGAGTAGATGAACACTTATATTATAATAATCTACAGGACGGATCAAAAATGGGGTGTGAACCGAGCAAGGTAGCGCATTGCGATTCCAAAGATGCATTTGGTTATATTTTTTGATTATTTTTGTTTTCATTGATATTTTTGTTTTTATTTACATTACAGTGTTTGGTTTTGTTGACATTGCTTGTGTATGACAACATTCCCCCGCGAGGGTGAAGGGTGGGAGGGTTTATTTCATTTTCAACCGGTGCGCGCACAGCTGTGTTATGATTATGAAAACAAATGATTTGTGTAGGTACGTTTTTTTTGACACGCAGGTGGCAGATTTACGTTTTTAATGTATGACATGACACAGACTGTAATGTAAACAAAAACAAACATTTGAATGTGAACAACAATAAAACATAAATTAAAAGAAAAATACATAAAAATTTTGGTATCGCAATATGTTACCGAACATGCCGTTGATCGGTTCACACGCCATTATTGATACACCCTGTACATTGCTAAGTTTCTCACTATTGCACAAAGTGATTTGGTCGCTTGCGAAACACATAATGACCCTAATTATTGATGTGCCGCGGAAATTCCTGCACTCCCGCGCATGAGGCGACACACGCATGTATGCGCTATTTGCATAAGAGCGGTTACGCACACATATAGTCTGTCCCATAAATGTTACAATGTTCTTATCCAATTTTGTTAAAAAAAGCTATACAATGTAAAATGTAATTTTGTCTCCTGCGATACAAAGCGAAGCCTCTTGCAGGGAGGGGTACCTATACTATGTGTAAACGATTGGCTAGAGCTAGGGAAGTATAGGTATCTAGCAACTCGCGACTGACAATAGGTACTTTTTAAACGAAATTTCCATTTCTGGAGAAAACGTTTTCCACTAACTGAATCGTAACAAATCACTTTGTTTTTGATGTCGATAGCTTTAGCATAATAATATCTAGGTTTATAGGTTTCGCTGTTTTTAATTAAATAAAAAAAAATTAGAAGTCTTAAAATGTTTTCTCTTTTTGTATGGACAAGTACAGTACGATTACTGTTAGTTAAGACCTGACAGATGGATTGCCTTCATTTAATTTTCAACTTTAATCTTATACAAATAAAGCATTTTTCAGAATACTGTTACCCACATCTACCGATTTAGTAATAACTATTTTATTTGTATAAGATTAAAGTTGAAAATTAAATGAAGGCAATCCATCTGTCAGGTCTTAACTAACAGTAATCGTACTGTACGTGGTATTCCAAAGGTATTCTTCCCTCTTAAGTACTTGGTCACTATTTCAACCTCTCTTGAATGGATGGAATGCAATCTCAAGAAACCGTTTCATATGAAAGGTAGCGTACGCCACCCAGAGCATAAGTTTATTTATTTATTTAAGGATCACCAACAGATAATACATAAATATGCTAAAAAACTAACCCTAGTACAAAAATCATTGTAAGATGCTTAGCCACTTACAGGTGACCACAATGCACAAAAGATCCCGCTGGGTCGAAGTGCATCCGAATGGGCCCTCATCTAGATAAGATAAGATACAGGTGACCACAGCTCACACACGTGTCAAAGAATAAATACTAAAAAAGAGCAATGTTACAAAAATAATAATAATAATAATAAACAAAATGGTATGTACCTACATAGTGAATAACGCACGCTGTGCGGTAGGTAGAACATATTCGACACAACTATGATAAACTAATACAAAAAGGTGTGAAGTTCGAATCGATTGATACCTCATTCATCAAAATTGGTTTGCATCTTACACACATAATTACAAACATAGACATATGACAGTACGTAGTCGGACATAAAGGACTATATAACTTAACAAGTGTATACCAAAAATAACAACCATAATGTTTGTCTCGCATATAACTAAACTCCATTACATTGTATATTGTGACACCCCATGTTGTCCAACTGATCTAATCCAGTCTTATCTTAGCATTCCACATGACAACCGAAATAGCAACAAGTGCGGTACCCGCATAGGTAGTAAAACGACAGTAAAATGCTATTGCTTCAAGTATCACCAATCTATACTAGGATATCTGCGAGCTAGAACTTGCGAGCTTGCCAAATATAATCGATATACAGGTTGTTTTTTTTTGTTTTTTTTTTTCAATGTTTTATTTTTTTTGTATTAATATTAACTATAATCATCCAGCCAAGTGACCGCAGTGACCGCTAGCCGCCATCTTATGTAGATAGGTACGAACTCCAAACGGGTGAATGAACTTCGCACCGCGCGCCATACAGGATTTTTCAAACTTAATTACTTTCTATTACTAAAAACTTAACTAATACATTTTTTTTCACGAATGATTAGTGCGTTTTGGATAGTGGGCTTCGGCTCTAAGACTGTTAAAAAAACACGTATATATTTTTGGAAGGATGACTTGACAAAAAAAAAACTATACAATTAACGGACCCGCTCACAAAATCTCATGAGAACCGGTTGAGAAATGAGACCTGCCTCCCTATTCTGTAACTTATTTTAAGCTCACCTCAACGTTCACCCACAAATATATCATGACACCGCGAACGCGTAGTAACACCGGGACAAACCGACATGCGAAAGAATTTTGGCCTAAGCTGAAGCAGAGACTTCGTTCGCTTCGCTCGCTCGTTCAAGAAGGAAAAGTCTGTGAGATTGTTAGTTTGAAAGCTTGTATACAGGATGTCCCGTAAACCGAGGATAATTCGTGGACAGCTGATAATAGGGCTGCCAAATACCTCTCGGGAAAATTCGTAAAATGCCTTAGTTTTCGATATATTGGAATTTTTGTAAATACCAATTTATTATCTCCGTCAGGTCAGTTTTTTGATTGCAAAAGCTACAAAATGTTGTTGCTTTTCGGGTTCTGTAGTCAACAAGGAACCCTTATAGTTTAGCCATGTCCGTCTGGCCGTCCGTCTTAATACTTATTAGTAGGATAAAACACGCGGGTACCTTGTTGTTTTACAAACTTACTGAGGCGTCGGTAACAAATACAACATTATGACGCACAAGTAGTGAGAAAAAATCCTGGCACGCGTCAGAATCGTGATCGAGGTTGAGGAAAACGGAGTCGACACGTTGAGGCTAATTAGTTGGCTACGTGACTCCACTGACGATGTCCAGATTGGTACAAAACGTAAAGAAACTATAGAGAGAAGGAAAAGGTTGGTAGCTGCCCTGCAAAGAGTGCATTCGCGCTTAATGGACCATTCATGAGTTAACCTAAGTACCTACATGTTTACTAATATTATAAAGAGGAAAAGTCAACAGACTTTTCCTCAAACAAACTTACAAATCTAAAAAGATTAAATCTTTGTAAGTTTGTTGAACGAGCAAAGGAATCAATAACGATGTATTTTCTTGAAAAAGTATTAAGTATTTAGTCAAATTTATTTTATTTATTATGAAGCTTGAGGATCGTGACGTCACGATCTGCTAGCGTTTTCTCTCTCTAAGAAGCAACATTAAAACGGTTGTCGCTTCGTAATTTTTTGAAATATTAGAATGGGATCATCGTCATTTAGGCTTAATTATTTGCCTTCTTTCTTTTGAAGTAATAATCAATTTTGAGTCTACACCCCTATTTACGCCTGTTCACCTCTATTGTAATGAAAATATTGGAATTATCGTATTGGGTATTGGGTAATTGTCAAGCAATGCGACGTTTACCTTACTCAAATCGCAACTCAAACGCGAATTTTACGTCATGATCAACATCATATCAGCCGAAAAGCTGCCACTGCTGGACATAAACTTCCCCCAAAGAGTGCCACAGTGACCGGTCCTGCGCCACCGGCATCCAGCGGGCTCCCGCGACCTTCACCAGGTCATCAGTCCACCTTGTGAGGGGACCTACCCTCGCTGCGCCTTACAGTACGTGGTCGCCACTCGAGAACCCTTCCGCCCCAACGGCCATCGGTTCTACGTGCTATGCCCCGCCTACAGCTACTTAGGTTTAGCGATTCGGAGGGTTATATCGGTTGTGTCATAGGTGATTCTTGTGGAATTGACGGAAGTCCTCAAATGTTATCGGGTCACATACAGCGATTGGGTTTTTTTCTCTAATAATGTAATAATCAACGCATTTGCTCTCGGAAATCAGTTCATGTGGTAAATTGGAAAATAAATGTGGAAATGTTCTCGTGGCTTGGCGGATTACTAAATTGAAGTCGGTTAAAACTTTATTTTTAAAGTATTTACTAGATAATTTTATCTACATTCGGGACCGAATCTACCCGGAGACATAATATTTACGAGTCGCTCTATAATGCCAGATAGAGCTGCTCTCCTTAATGATTTATGACTCAACCAGTGTTGATTTCGGTCCTACTATCTATACTATAGTTTGTGTTTTGCGATGTTTCCTGAATCCTAAATTTAGTTTTAATACGTCGAATGAGTCATAATAGTAACAGTGCTACGACGTAGCGCGTTGCAGCACTTTCCGCTTTGTAGCGGAAATCACTGGTGACTGCCTGCTGACTAAAGGGTGATTTATATTATGTCAAAAGAGCACGTCTATCATGAGACGGCCGCGACATACTCTCGATTTTTCTCGCACTATCCGTCTCTTATTGGAACACTTAGAACAAGAGGTCGGAGTAGAGAGGCCGTCTCCTGATAGACGTGCTAGCCATTGAGCGGCAATTACCCTCTTGCTGACCAGGGGAGAAGGTTGTTCTCACCGACGGGGGTAATAAATAAAGCATTTCTATCTATTCAACCGGTACAGCACTGTTCACTCACGAAATCGCGCCCCTGCACACTGCACATGCACATTGATAATTAGCTGTGGAGAGCTGTGGAGGTGCGCGACTTATCTACCCACTGCTGAGTAAAGGGGTCTGAAAATGAAAATGAAAAAGTTTATTGTATAAGGGCAACATTATAATATAAATCACGACCCTGTGTCCTGCGCTAGGAAACCCTGTGTTACAGGACCCAGTTTCGTTGCTCCAAATACTTAACCTACGTATCTGTACAAGTGTACAAAGATAGCAAAATACAAAATAAATATGGCTAGTTTTAAATGGTTAAAATTGTGTGTGTGTGTGTGTGTGTGTGTGTGTGTGTGTGTGTGTGTGTGTGCTGCTAACTCTGCATACTCGTAAAGTATGCCTGGCGTAAAATTATTTAATGAGAATAAAAAATAAAATAAGAATGTATGTACACTGCAATACTGACTAAATTGTTAGTAGTAATTATTTTATCACGGCCATGAGGAGTCTTCTTCATTACTTACTCCTCTGCTTGCTATCCGGCAGATATCGCGCGACCATCGAGCTGGTGGTCTGCCCGCTGTTTTTATGACACTGGCCACCATTCGGTAGCTCGTTTCGTCCACCCAATGTAATTTTTCGCCTTTGCCACGTACTCAGGAACGCACCTGCGAATTGTGTATTTTTTTTTTGTTTTACCCCCTAGGTGAATAATATATAAAGAAAGAAAGAAAGAAGACATTTATTCACTACAATGTGTACTTCTACAATTGACACATAATGTGTGTGTCTTCGCGGCAGCTGTCTCAGCATTATGCCGAGGTGTCAGACAGACACCTATACACACACCTATATACACGGAAGTGTGCGCAAGCGTTCTCGTGGCTCCGCCAAAGGGCAGCGCGTAGAACACCGTGGGGTTTTAGACGGTATTCCGGGCGGCGCCCGGGAGTCCGTCATACCCGTCCTGGTTCCCCAGCCAAGCGGGATGCGTAAAAGCATTTCCCCACAACAACAAAAAAAGGTGAATAATAAACCATTTCAGCTTAATGTACGTTACGGATGCGTCGCACTGGCAACCAAAACAATGGCACTAGGTGACAGTAATCGTGAAAGCGGTTTGATCGTTGACGTCAGAGCACGAGGCGCGGGCGTGGCGCGGCCGTGCCCGCCGTGTGTGCGGGCGCAGGTGACGTCCTGGCTCAGACGCTCCGACGATGGCGTCTCCTTCTGTCATTATGGGCAGGGATATATATATTAGACTATTAGGCCGGGTTGCACCAAGTTACGATTGCAGTATAAATATGGCGCCGGCAGATTTGTTACCATATTCAGATTTAGAACACCGCTTTACGATTACAGACAGTCCCCACCCTAAAACACTGAATGTCAACCTCAACCCAAATACTACTTTTTTATTAAGTAGACCCCTGCAAAAATATATAAAAGTGTCGTCTGTGTACGTCTATCACGCAAAGATTATTTAGTTTGTGCTAGCACAGTTGCATTCACTAAAAACAAAGTAATTTCATACAATGCGCTCATCACCTGGACCCGACAGGGAAACCATCTTCCTCGATTCAGGCTAACTTAGTTTTTTACGTGATTATAGTTCCAATTTTAACATACAAATGGGTGAAAACATAGTGAGATCATTTCACTGGTTTTGAATCTGTGTGAAGTAACCGATCTGCTGGTATTTCATTTTCATTTCAAAGTGCTCGCACACGCGCGCATTGCGAACGAGTGTGCCAAACACATTAAAATCGATTAGGATGTGAATAATGCGATGAACCAGGTTGAAGTCCCGACCATTTGAGTTTAAATTTCGGAACCAACTAGGTTTAATAAAAATATGGATGATGGCACTGAGAGTCAAATCACCAACTTATACGAACAGTCAAAAACGCTCTATAGTTTGTAGGGAAATATCTACGAAGGTGTGACGTCACGATTGTGAATGATCAAACAGCGTTAATTTTTTGACCTTTGTAATGAATATACGAATAATTTATAGTCAAACTAGCGACCCGACCCGGCTTCGCACGGGTACTTTATTATACATTATAAACCTTCCCCTTGAATCACTATCTATTCAAAAAGATCTTAGTTTTAAAGATCTAAGCATACATAGGGACAGACAGCGGGAAGCGACTTTGTTTTATACTATGTAGTGATACTGTATTCCTGTATATTTAGGTAGATATCTTTCGATAAAGGTAGCTTATAGAAGATTGTGACTTTATTAATAGAATAACAGTTAGTTTTACCGTTACCTACAAGTATTTCATTTAGCTTGCTTCTAAATGTTCTCTTTCCTCAAATAGTTAACCTTCTCACCTTTTTTATCCTTTGCTCAATTACGTTTACGGGTGAAAATCAAAAAATGTGTGGGTGTAAAATGTAAAATGTATGGGTAATTGTCGCTACTAAAATGAGAAAAGTTAAAGCGTAGATTAGATTAAGGCCCTTAACTATGTACATTTTTTTGATTTTCACCCATAAATCCCTAAAGGTCATTTGATTTTGGAGTAGAATAGGGCTTTATCCGACTTGTTTTATTGAGGCAAGTCAAAGAAAATGTCAAGTCTATAAAGTCAGTTTACGGACGATAATTTTACGTGATAACGTCACGTCAATAAGAAAACATTGATGAAAAATTGCATACTTTTATAAATTGAATTGAATTATTATCACTGAATTATCAAATCATTATTTTGTTGTACGTCGCAAAAAACCACAAAAACCACACCAATATTTATACATTTCAACCCCATCGCACCCCAACAGGGGAGATGGTATTTCACGCCCGCCAGGTTGGATTTTAAAATCGTTGTTATTTTCGTAATCAGCGACCAAAAACTATAGAAAGACCCATGTCGATTTTCAGACTTTGTCACCACATTTCCCCTTTTAGGGGTTGAATTCTCAAAAAACCTGAAACACGCATTTACTCATTTATCGTTAGAAATACTTCTGTGAAGTTTCGAATATAATAGTCGATCGAATCTTGTTTCCCCATACAACGTTTGGACCATTTCACCCCCTAAGAGGGTGAATTTTGAAAAATCCTTTCTTAGTGCAACCCTAGACCTTACTTTCACTGTTACCGGCGACCTGTCACAAATTGTTACAGATTATGTTATAGGTACAGTAATTTTTTTAGCCGCCCGCCGCCCCGCCATAAAATTACAAAACTACTCTCACGGGGTTTATTCTTTTTAAAATCAGTATAGATTAGGGCTTTACCATATATTTACGTCATCGTTTTTTGACGATGTTTGACCCCCCCTATAATAATCCTGTTCATTCCTTGAATGAAAAACCCCGCCTTATAATATGGCTACCGTCATCCAATGGTCAGGATCCCCCCCCCCTCCCCCCCTATTTATAAATGACGTAATATTTGGACGGCCCCTTAGCAATCAAACAAAACTCAAAAGTAGGTACTCGAAAAACACGAAGCTTCAACAAATCTGTTGCGTACGCTATTTTTAAAGTCTTTAAATAAATGACAATTTGATAAGATTTTGACAAAAAATTCATTTTAGGTATAAATACTTTTTGGTAGCTGTACTTTTCTGTATACCGTCATCACAGACCATATATCCTATTACTGGTCTGTGACCGTCATCAAGTACTCGTTGAGAGGATTCTAACTCAACGGGGTTACGTCTGTTAAGTCCTGAATTCCCATGGCCACCTTCTGTCTCCATCATCAGATCAGCTCGATGGTACCACAATATTGAATTGTCATCCAAACTATACTTAAACCCAAAATTTCAGCTCAATCGGTTGAAGATATCTGCTTCAAAATTGAGTTGCAAGTTTCCATCCGGACAAACATAGTTACTTACATACATTGTAAGCAAAAATATAATAAAAGCTTGTAAAAAGTTGCGAATTTAACGCCATTTTAACTTAAATAGGTTTGATAGACGTTTATGAATAACGGTATTTACATAGTAACATAGTTATGTCACAGGATTGGCAATGTCACGAACTATCACAAAACAATGTTGAAGGGCGCTCCTGAGCTTTTCTTTCTCATGTAATATTTGCTCTCTACATCATTTGGCATTGCTTACAAACCTTACGTAACTGAACCAAAAACCTTGTCGTATTTAGTAATATCTCACAATTGTACTGCTGCAGCGCCTTTGTTATTGTTATAGAGTTCTATTTTTTTGCAATTTCCGAGGTTGATTATTTGTTGGAATTATTGTATTTATTGGTTTTAGGTTAATTAGGCACTGTTATGAGCATGTTACGGCATATTAATGTGGAGTAAAATGAAAAAGATTGCTGTGTTGTTCGACTACATTAATGGAGATAAGTATATCGTAATATATTTCAATTTTTATTATTATTTTTAAAAAAATCCGCAATTTAGCTAATTTTCTTTTAGTTATTCGTATATTTTCAGTCTTCTTCTCCTTCTTTTTGATTATGCATTCCTACTTAATCAAAGCAAAAGAGAGCTAGTTTAGTAAGTTATTGTTATAATCTGGTATTTTTTTAGGGACCCAATTACTCACTGTTTGGAACATTACTTGTAAGTGTGCTGGTTTCAAATTAGTATTCAGAAATATTTTTATAGGTAGGCATATATACATACATATTTGATAAGGTTTTAGTTGAAAGCACTGACGCGTCAGCTACTTCCATGTCGCAGAGATAAGCGACTTGCCGCGTTATCAGTTCGCGGCTCGACCGAGTATCGAGGCTCAGTCGTCCGTCGTCTTGGCGGTTCGGAGTACTTGGTACCAAGTACCTTAGTATTAGTACCAGTAGTGTACTATGTTACTTAGAGTACCTAGTACTGTAGTCAGCGCCCCTGTCTACGTCGCGTCATTGGAACGAAGTTTGTGCTACAAAAAACGCGTCGTGGACAATGCTAAGGGATTGTTTACGTTCAGGTAGGCGAATTCGAGAGCGGACTTTGAGCTTTTTATATGGTGTCGTTAACTGACGAATTCGCCTGACAAATATGTAAACAAGCCAGTACGGCTACCATGAGTTTGACATTGTCATTTTTCGTGAACGAGAATCGAGTTTTCAGTACATCTCTATTGCACTTTGACAGTACGAGCGGGATGCACAGATAGAAAACTCGATACTCGTTAGAGTAAGCCGTCATTGTCACTCAAGGTAAGCGTACAGTGTGCGGAATTGCAGTGAAGTGATTTATAAGTGAGTTTGATTTATTGTGAGAAGTAAAGTGAAAACAACTATTTGTAAAAAAAACTTTCTTTTAATCATCTTGAAGCTTCTCAGCTACATACATGGACTTAAAGCTAGAAACTACTTAAGTAGTCGAGGACAGTCTTAAAGAAGGACTATAACTAGGTAACGATCTTGAGATCTGAATCACAGTAGTATTGCTGGCGATTTAGTGGGCGCCGGACACAGTTAAAGTAGGTGTGGGAAGTAGCCGGAGGACCGGGGCCGGCGGCGCGCGTTCCTTCGCGTGTCGTTTCTCGTGTTTGGCCAAGTGATCCGATCGCATGAAACGACGGTTGCAGACTCGACAGACGAACTTCTTCTCCCCTGTGTGCGTGCGTTTATGTCTGGACAACTCGTCGGAACGGGAGAACCGTCTCTCGCAGCCCTGCCACGCGCATTTGAAAGGTCTTTCGCCGGTGTGAGTGCGGGCGTGGGCTTTCAGGTGCGAGGACTTGAAGTAGTTTTTCCCACAGCCTTCGTAGGAGCATTCGTAAAGGCGGCGGCGGGCGGCGGGCGCTGGCGCGACCAGCCAGAGCGCCGTTGTTGGGAGGAGAGCGCCAGGAACGATGACAGCGGACGTCGGGCGAGGAGCGAGGGGAACCCAGCCAGGCGTGGAGGCGGTGGGCGTCGCTGGCACACGAGGTTCCTCCCGCTTAGGGCTTTGTGGGGTTGGTAATGTTGGTATGCGAGTCTCGACCGGCGGCGAGGGCGGGGCCGCGGGCGGATTCTGCTGACTCGCGACGTATTTTGCGTAAGAGTAACTGAGTCCGCGATTCATCTTGAACTTCAACGTTTTCAGTATGTTCACGTCCTGAGGTGGCGGGGGGAGGGGCTCAGGACTGCAGGTGCCATCTTTGTGGGCCCGCATTATCACAGAGGGCCTGGTGCATTCTGGGGGAGGTGTGAGGAGGAGGCGGGCGAGTTCGCAGCGGGAGCGCTTGCTGAACTCATCTTCGCCCTCCGAGTCGGAAGGCTGAGGGGTCACCAGACCCCCAGGCAGAGGAGACTCGCGGGCGCGCTTAACCGCAGCCTTCTTCAATGGCAGCTCGACCTGTGAGACAAAGACAGACGCATAAGTGAACGGTTCAGTATCACGCGCGCACGGCGTGATCGCGCCGTGGCCGCACTTTCGATTGCACAAATGGCACAACGAATTATTTTCGTAATAATTATTTCTGAGACACAGATTTTTTGTTTTTTTTTTTAATTGGGCAAAACTTTTGTATATATTTTCAGAAACATCGCGAAACTCACTTTGTTTTCCATTAAGGGAGGCGTCGACGGTGGCGAGAGAGGACCACAAACTTCAATAAACGTAGACATGCTGATCAGTTCAATACCATCCAAAGAGTTCAAACTTTCTTTTTTAATTCACAAAACTTGGATTCCCGTTGCGCGCTTCACTTGTTTTGAGCCGTGCATTCGAGTCGGCGAGCGGCGAACGAATAAACCGCTTCGCGTGTTGCTGTTGAACGAGGCAGGGTTGTGGGGGGCGAGGGGGTTATGGGAGCGTACCGGCTCGGCCAATCAGCGCGCTCCGATCACGCAGACGCCGCGTGCTGGCGCGTGCTGTTCACGTGCAACGCGAGTGCGCGTGACGTCATCGGCGCGCCCCCGGTGACGTAGCGGGCAAGGTCACTTGCACTCGCTCAATGACAGAACAACTGTTGCAACTATTTTGACTGTCAACGACCCCTGGCGCATCCTTGCTAGGATAGTGGTGCTATCTAGTATCTAGTAGGTAGAGCTGGTGTTGGAAAGTTCAAGTATTGGTACTGACAGTGTTTTGATGACTAGTAGATCAAATTAAAGTGACAGTGTGAATTTCATTTGAAGATTGATAATATTATAATTATAACTGACGCACGTAGGGAGAAATGGTAATTTTAGAAGGTAGCTTTTGTAGTGGGTGGAGCTCTATGTGGGTTAGATAAGATAATCGTTCACAAGAGTCAATAAAAATTACGATATTATTTAACCTATGGTAGGTAGGTGTATTTACAAATAAATAGTTTAGTTGTTACTCTAAATAGCCTAAATGCTGCAGGTATCAGGTTTTTTCTAGGCAATTCTATTCCTACTAATACATAGTCAGAATGCCTGGCAAATAATGAAAATGTCATTATAACATGTACATCTCCACTGCAAATTACACCTAAAATACAAATGCTTGAAGGTTTACTTTGGTTCGATACAATCGAATCAAATACGAGTTAGCAAAAATAATTGACCTTTACTATGGAATGCTATAGAACCTTCACAGCTACGGCCGTCTACGGGAAGAACGTCGCCAAATTTATTCAAAACTCAACCGTATTGTATACATATAGAGCTGAAAATTAGGTTTGATTTCTGAGTTTTTTTAGCAGTGCGTTTTGTTGCGACAGACACCATTACATCACTGCCAGTGAAAAAAGAACATTTCGGGAATTATCATCAATGAATTGTGAACCTTATTGGGTTTACTTAAAGTTTAAAATAATGTTCTTTTGATTCTAAAGCAGCATTGCGTTGGTGGGTGAAAGTTGTAGATTTTGAATTAAAAGGTTTTGTTATTTGCGCTGAAATAATTGATTTATTTTATTTATTTATTTGGCCCTTCAACGATAAGTACACTGATACATGATAGTAATTACATTTTCACTTAACAGTTAAGCGCCTTATCTTATCTTATCACTTATAGAAGATCACCACATGCACAGATAAAGAAGTATTAACATAACTAAATTCAACTTGCTTAATTTTAATTTATTCTCAATCTAATCTATTAACATTTCTTTTTATAATGAGTCCCTAACCTCGCGGTAGCGAGTCGCAATGTTGGGAAGAAAGTTTCTGTTTATAAACTATTTTTTTTTGTTAATGTACGCATACTGACTTATATTATTAATTCGGAACTATAAACCTCATAGTCAGTGTTCTTTTTATTTGTTTTGTTTGACACAATTGGAATGTATACTTGCGGAAGCGTGAAATATTTTCTTGTGTCTATAGTTTTGTGAATGTAGGTATAATATGTTCTTATTTGTAAAATCAACGTGTTTCCTTGTTGTTTTTGTATAAAAACGCTTACTTATAGTAAGCGCCGTACCATCCTTTTCTCGAAGCAGTTCAGGCCATTTTCGACCCCCCTAAGGTCGTTGTGGATAAAACTAGAAGCCTGAGACTTGGCTCTACAAAATATCAAACAACTTTTTACGTTGGAAGAGTTTTGAGACTTGGCGTCTTTTTACATGGAATGTTTTTTTATAGTATAGCATACATAGTCTACGTATCCTATACGCAAGAGCGCCACAGAGCTTGTTTGCGGGCGACTTGAGAACTAATAACTTTCATTACCAAATTGGTAGGTAGATGGCGTTACTGGTAAGCATTAATTCAATGATATAACACAACATCTACATCACTTACTATCGTTAAACTGATATAATAAAATTACATAAATCATAATTGAAACCTCATTTCATATTTAAAACATAAAATAGAAAGGAAAAGCTCGTGAAATAGTAAGTGTTACCACTACTAACGCCATCTACTTGAGTTTCTAAAAAGGAACAACTAAAAAGGTAAAATTACCGTTTGACATGTAAAAGTGCCCTTGTGGCCTATTTGCAGAATAAATAATTAATATAATAATAAAGATTTGAAATTCTAGAGTCCGAACTCATAGTTAATAGCGGATAAAACATCATTTGTATCTTACACATTTCGTTCACACTTTGCCCACATAGGTTGTTGTTAAGTTATGGATTAGAACGACACTATTAGCGCCATCTATGGCGGTTTACTATAACATACCGTGGTTGCTAAGTGATTATAATTCATTCTAATACAAAAGTAGCTGCTCAAACTGAGCGTTATGTAGTTACTAGATATGTTGCAGGTATATTTTAGTTTCTTAAGAAGATACCTATTGTTTGTAGCTTCAATTCGTTCCACTGGCTAACGAAATTTTGTCACACAATCTGTAGGTACTTTGTATGTTGCGGATATAATTTAGTCTCTTAAGAAGATACATATTGTGTAAAGCCTTCATTCGTTTCACTGTCTCACGATTCATACAATCTGTAGGTAAACAATATATGTTGCGGATATAATTTAGTCTCTAAAGAATATACCTATTCTTTAAAGCCTTAATTCGTCCCACTGTGTAACGATTTATTTATACAATATGTAGCCTCTTAAGAAGATAACTATTGTATAGTCTTAATTCGTTCCACTGCCTAACACATTGTCTCTGTGTGTGGGTGTAGTGCCTCGCTCAGCTGTCCGTCTCTCTTTTATTAGAAAACTTAGAAAGAGAGGTATATTTAGTGGGAGAAAAATCGAGAGAGCTCGCGTGCCGCCTTGTGATAGCCGTGGGCTCACCTATTCTGTAACTTGCAGCTATTAAGTATTCTGTAGCTCACCTCAACGCTACTCACAAATATATCTTGACACCGCGATCCATGGCTAGCATAATTGATGCCAGGGCTATTATTCGCTAAGCGCTAATGCGGCTCACCCCGCCGTTCACCCGTCACGAAACTAGACCTCTACCTACGCTTGGTTACTACGCATCGCGGTGTCAAGATATATTTGAGGGTGAGCGTTGAGGTGAGCTTAAAACAAGTTACAGAATAGGGGGGCTGTAACTACGCTTAGTTACTACGCGTTGCGGTGTCAAGATATATTTGTAGATGAGCGTTGAGGTGAGCTTAAAACAAGTTACAGAATAGGGGGGCTGTACCTACGCTTAGTTACTACGCGTTGCGGTGTCAAGATATATTTGTAGATGAGCGTTGAGGTGAGCTTAAAACAAGTTACAGAATAGGGGGGCTGTAACTACGCTTAGTTACTACGCGTTGCGGTGTCAAGATATATTTGTAGATGAGCGTTGAGGTGAGCTTAAAACAAGTTACAGAATAGGGGGGCTGTAACTACGCTTAGTTACTACGCGTTGCGGTGTCAAGATATATTTGTAGATGAGCGTTGAGGTGAGCTTAAAACAAGTTACAGAATAGGGGGGCTGTAACTACGCTTAGTTACTACGCGTTGCGGTGTCAAGATATATTTGTAGATGAGCGTTGAGGTGAGCTTAAAACAAGTTACAGAATAGGGGGGCTGTACCTACGCTTAGTTACTACGCGTTGCGGTGTCAAGATATATTTGTAGATGAGCGTTGAGGTGAGCTTAAAACAAGTTACAGAATAGGGGGGCTGTAACTACGCTTAGTTACTACGCGTTGCGGTGTCAAGATATATTTGTAGATGAGCGTTGAGGTGAGCTTAAAACAAGTTACGGAATAGGGGGGCTGTACCTACGCTTAGTTACTACGCGTTGCGGTGTCAAGATATATTTGTAGATGAGCGTTGAGGTGAGCTTAAAACAAGTTACAGAATAGGGGGGCTGAATACGACGCTGGATGAGGAAATGTCTCGTCTTTCTAGTGTGAGGAGTGAAACACTGGGTGGGGGACAAGATGTGCTCCTGAATTATTTATTTATTCTTTGCCATTTTGGTCACTGGATTACATATCATCACCAGTGACGACCGCTTTAGCCTAGTTGGTAGTGACCCTGCCTGCGAAGCAAGAGGTCCGGGTTCGAATCCCGGTAAGGCCATTTATTTGTGTGATGACCACGGATATTTGTTCCTGAGTCATGGATGTTTACTATGTATTTAAGTATTTATTTATCTAAATAAGTATGGTTATCGTCGTCTAGTACCCATAGTACAAGCTTTGCTTAGTCTGGGACTAGGTCGAGTTTTGTAAGATTATCCGCAAATATTACTTATAATATATTACTAAGGCAAACATTTTAAATAAGACAATCTCGCGAGCTCTACAGCTCACAGAGCCCCAATTAATGTATTAGACTAAAGAGTCCGCAGTAAGCTCGGCCGTATTTCACCTTCCCATACAAACGTAGTTACGCTCTCATTTTAAAACTACGTGTTGGATTGTGACGAAACTTTGCATAAACAATGACATGAGGTATATCTATGTCAGTAATTAGTTTATATGGTTCCAGTTTATAAAACAAACGAAATACAGCAAAAACAAGTTTTGTATGAAAACTTAAATTCGCTGTATTTTTTTTACTATGGTATCTGAAGCTACATAGACTACTTACAGACATAGATATACCTCATGTCATTGTACATGCAAAGTATCGTTACAATCCAAGACTTAAAATGAGAGCGTAACTACGTTTGTATGGAGAAACGAGCTTACTGCGGACTCTTAAGATAACCTTCTGTATATACTACGTAATGTATACTTTGTGGTGAAGTTAATAAACATTTTTTTTTTCATTTGATAGATAAGATAGATAGATAAATCATTTATTTGGCATTTTGCAACAAAATAAAAAACAAAGAAATACAGAAAAAGAGAAACAGAAAAAAAACAACAATAAAAGAACAAGTAAAACAATTGTTCACAGTAAGTACAACATTTCACGAGTAAAATTTCACAAGTAAATAATTTCACGTTCGTGAGACGAAATCACTACCACATCGACGAATGACGCGGGGTGACGCATGCACTCGCGTCAGTGCTGACAGCGGGCGTACGAAAAACTTGTCACCTTTGATGTCATGACTGCGTCGCTTTGGCATTTCGTTGAGAAAGGTGATAATGGGTGACGCGTGCTGGGGTGTTGTTTCAGTGTTGCGACTTTTTGTTTGATAGACACCACGGTAATTGTTGCTATGACGATTCTTAGTAGTTCTTTTTTTTAATACAACGACGATGGAAAACTAGCGTACGGCCCGCGTGATGGTAAGCGGACACCGCAGCCTATAGATTGATATGTTTGAGGATTCGCTGTGTTGACAGCTGAAGGAACAAATGCCTTAGCTCCCAACACAATGCATCCTCGGGGGCTCTGGCTTTTTATAATAGTATCGTGAACTGACTAGGGACCTCCCTACTTGGGATAGTTACAGTCACCAGCATTCATAGCTGCCACCATAAAGCGCACGTACATTTAGTCGCAGCCGAAGTAGCCAAATATATCGAAACACGTCTTTATTACTGTAAGAATATATAAGGGTATGTTAAGATATAGTTGGCTTCCCTGGCTGCTAACTATCTGATCCTGACTTTACTTACCTAAATATCTGACACGACACCACTATTTCTTGGGCTCTTAAGAGTCCGCAGTAAGCTCGGCCGAATTTCATCTTCCCATACAAACGTAGTTACGCTCTCATTTTAAAACTACGTGTTGGATTGTGACGAAACTTTGCATATATAATGACATGAGGTATATCTATGTCTGTAATTATTTTATATGGTTCCAGTTTATAAAACAAACGAAACACAGCAAAAAGAGGTTTCGTATGAAAACTTCAATTCCCTGTTTTTTTTTACTATGGTATCTGAAGCTACATAAACTAATTACAGAAATAGATATACCTCATGTATATGCAAAGTTTTGTTACAATCCAACAGGTAGTTTTTAAATGAGAGCGTAACTTTTGTGTGGAGAATCGAGCTTACTGCGGACTTAAAATGTGTCCGATATCTAAGCGTACTTTGTTGTTGCAGATATTCGTGTGGTGACTACTACATTTGCAACGGTAGGTGTAGCATAATACTCAGTAAGATCAATTTTATCCTGAATAATAGTCCTATCGATTCGTGTAATAAAATAGCGAGTGGCGAGGCAAGCGAGTTTTCGAAAATCTTAGAATGCACTTTTGTTTCTTTTTCAAAATAAAGAAATGTCTCCTTTTATTAAAATGAGCCAACTTAAAGATTTAAGGTAGTTTCCCTTCAGGGCACGACTTATTTTTCCACACTGTACATCTTCGTCTCGTACCCACAACACAAGCCTTACTGAGCTTACTATGGGACTAGGTCGATTTGTGTAAGATTGTCCCCTAATATTTATTTATTACTAGCTTCTGCCCGCGTGGAACTCGTTTATATCGTAGCACCATACAAACTTTCATCCCCAATTTCACCCCCTCCGGGGATGGTTTCCGGGATAAAAACTATCCTATGTCTGTCCCCGGGATCCAAACTATCTTCATACCAAATTTCATCTCAATCGGTTCAGCGGTTTAAGTGTGAAGAGGTAACAGACAGACAGACAGACAGACACTTACACATTTATAATATCAGTATGGATTTATGCACTTCACCCCACCCGTCACGCCTTACGAAACTAGACCTCCACCTAAGCTTAGTGACTACGAATCGCGGCGTCAAGATATATTTGTGGATTTGTGGGTGAGTGATGAGGTGAGCTTAAAACAAGTTACGACTACCCCGCTACAGCAGTAGACCAGGGCCCGCTTAGGCACTGTACAGATTTGGCGTACTACTAGTTTTACGAAAGCGACCGGTTGGTTTGATTTTCCTTCACCGAAAAGCTACAGTTAAATATATTTTTAATTAAATGAATAATTAAATCAGAAATTTTTCCTCTTACTTTATTTCTGTGTTGTTCTCATACCCCGCACCAGCTATGCTTATGTTATGTTTGGCCTAAAGGTTGACTGGTAGATGCCTTATGGCATTAAGTTCGCCTTTTGTATATGTATCTTGTTACTGTGCAATAAAGTTTAAATAAATAAATCATTCGTTTTCACCTCTTTTTTTATGAATGCTTTTAAAAAAAATGTTTTCATGTTTTATTTCTTTTTTTTTATGTACCTACTGTTATTTCTTTTTTATGTATTTCTTTCTTATATATTTTAGTATTTACCTCGCTTTAGTGACGTCACCGCACGATCGCGGCGCTTTTCACCAGAAAAGATTTGTGTTACACACGGTTGCAATTAATTTGACGTCTCGAGAGTTGCAACACTCGCTACGCTCTGGATTCTAGTTTTGAACCACAAGCTAGCGAACGGATTCGGTGAGTGCTTCTAAAATAGAATCCTGAGCGAAGCGAGAAACCCTAGAATTCATTCGCTAGCTCGTGTTTCAATTCCACACTCGCGGTTAAAATACAACTTTGCACCCTTGTATAACTATGAAACCTATAGTTGCACTCGCCCGTGTTCGAACCTACGATCTCCGGATTTAAAGTCCGCGTGCTTTATCGCTCGGCAGTAGCTGCTGCGCGCCATAACATTCTATATTAGGAAAATGCGGTTAGCTATAAATAGTGACCTGCGTAGACGCGCTGGCTCGACACATACAGTCCCTATTCGTCCCGGTACCGCCGCATACCGGGTAGAGTCAGTCCGACCCAAGTCGGGCCTAGCTGAGTTTCTTGCTGGACTCTTCTCAGCTAGGCTAGGTTTTAGCGAACCAGCGATAAAACAACCAGTAGTTCGACACCACTCACACCCCAGATTCGGTTGATACCGTTCAACCAATCTCACTGGAGCGCAAACTCGTAGAGTATTCCAGTGTACAAACTTTCCCGCGTGGTCGTGCCGTAGGCTCCCCCTGGATTTTCCCCGGGCTACCCTCCAACCACGCAATTCGACCGCTATATTGGGTTCGTCCTATTATAGCAACAGTCAGGTAAAAAAAAAAAAAAAAGCGCTGGCTCGTGAAAATGTACCGTTGTAAGTGTATCGCACACGTGTTAGATGCATTGGAACATGACGCGACAGCGAATATATGACGTGGCCGGCAAAACGGATAAAAAGGCGCGAAAGTTGCACTAGAAATGGAAGAAGTAAGTATGTCTCATATAGTTGGCCATGTCTTTAAGAGTCCGCAGTAAGCTCGGCCGAATTTCACCTTCCCATACAAACGGAGTTTCGTTCTCATTTTAAAACGACTTGTCGGATTGTGAAGAAACCTTGCATATACAATGTCATGAGGTATATCTATGTCAGTAATTAGTTTATATGGTTCCAGTTTAAAAACAAACGAAATACAGCAAAAACAAGTTTAAATTCGCTGTAATTTTTTTACTATGGCATCTGAAGCTACATAAACTAATTAAAGACCTGGATATACCTCATGTCATTGTACATGCAAAGTTTTGTCACAAACCAACACGTAGTTTTAAAATGAGAGCGTAACTACGTTTGTATGGAGAATCGAGCTTACTGCGGACTCTTAAAAAGTCGGGGTAATCGCTGTATCTAATCTAGTACGAACAAAGGTATCATACACTAAATGGATTTGCGACTCGCTCGCAAAATGCGCCAGTGTAATATGATGATCGCGAAATCATGAAATATAAAGAAAAACATTGAATTATAATATAAATAGTAGTATATAGTAATTGTAATAGTAGTATAGTAGTGTTGTGTTCCTGAAGGTGAGCAAGGTCGCCAGAGCTCCCGAGGATGCGTTGTGTTGAAAGCGAGGGAATTTGTTCCTTCGCTGTCAACACGGCGAATCCTCAAACATATCAAGGGTCGGCAACGCCCATGTTACTCCTTTGGAGTTGCATGCGTCAATAGGCTGCGGTGTCCGCTTACCATTAGGCGGGCCGTACACTTGTTTGCCACCGTCGTTGTATAAAAAAAAGCTCAACATGGTGCTGGCGATTACCAGCGCTGGTTTTCCTTTGGAAGCATTGCGTCAACGCACACATTACAATAAAAATATAAAAGAATGACAATTATTATAACAACAACAATAACAGTGAAACATACACTCGTGACATATGACAAGTTTTGATGAAGCTCCAGGGTCGAAAAACATAGACTAGACTTTTTTTGCCAAGCTGTATATATATATATATATATTTCTAAATATAATATAGTATATAATAATAATATAATATTTGTATATGCGAAAATTTGGATGTTTGGATGGGTTGATGTTTGGATTTTTGTTACTCAATCGCGCTTAAACGGCTCAGCCGATTTTGATGAAATTTTACACGGAGACAGATTATAGCCTGGATTAAAATATAGCATAGTTTTAGATTATTTCCTCGAAGTCACGGCAAAATTATCGAATGCGGTGGCCGAACTTGGAACTAAAGCTTTCTTCGATACTAACTTCCATATTTTACGCGATAGTGGCGCCGCTTCCAATGGTAAAGGTAAACTTGTGCTTGATTAAATAATAGGACAGCCTACGCCATCTAGTATTCTGAAGTTACACTATACATCTCGGACTTTGCTTATATAAATGAAAATGTTTGGACTGTTACTTTATTGAGAAACTTATTATGTTTAGTAAATTATGGCTTTATCCTTTACCAGACTTTTGCAGTGAATAACAGTAAGATCGTTAGTAAATTAACTATTGTATTAAATGCAAATATTATATCTTTTTTTGTAAATTGCACGAATAAGTGAGTTGGTTTCGAGAATAATAAAAAAGTTTTTAAATATAATAACAAACACAAGTTTGTTTATTTTCCACCTTTGTTAAAATTTATTATAGCTATTGTAATCTGAAGATGCATAATGCATAATGTAGACTTTGTCTGCAAACATCTAAATATTCCTAATACATTCATTCATTCCGTGTGGTGTCGGGTTAGAATTTTACCACCCCCTTTCTTCCCGTGGGTGTCGTAAAAGTCGACTAAGGGACCAGGGTTGAAGTGTGTTGTGGGCGATGGGCTAGCAACCTATCACTGCAATATTACATTTTGTCGATCTTTTATACCCACATTTATGCTAAGAGTGGCGCTGGAATATACGTTTCATGTGCTCTGCCTATCCCTTTTGGGAATAAAGGCGTGAATGTATCATCATATCAGCCGAAAGACGTCCACTGCTGGACATAGGCCTCCCCCAAAGAGTGCCACAATGACCGGTCCTGCGCCACCCGCATCCAGCGGACTCCCGCGACCTTTACCAGGTCATCAGTCCACCTTGTAGGGGGCCTACCCACGCTGCGCCTTCCGGTACGTGGTCGCCACTCGAGCACCTTTCCGCCCCAACGGCCATCGGTTCTACGTGCAATGTGCCCCGCCCACTGCCACTTAAGTTTAGCGATTCGGAGGGCTATATCGGTTACCTTGGTTCTGCTGCGGATAGCCTCATTTCTGATGCGATCGCGCAGAGAAACTCCCAACATATATAGCCCTCTCCATTGCCCTTTGGGTGACTTTGAGCCTTCTTATGAGGCCCATAGTAAGCGACCACGTTTCCGTGCCATACGTCATCACTGGCAACACACACTGGTCAAAGACTCTCGTCTTGAGACACTGCGGAATATTGGACGAAAAGACGTGCCGTAGCCTCCCGAATGCTGCCCAGCCGAGTCGGATTCGACGATTGACCTCTGTCTCAAAGTTGGACCTACCTAACTGAACAGTCTGTCCTAGGTATACAACCACTATAATCGTAATATTAACCAAATCGTCTACAACTTCGAGCGTAAAGTGTCCGATTGAAATGGGGGTTGGTACTACATGGAGGTTTGACATGATCTTTGTCTTATCCATGTTCATCCTTAGACCAACTCGCTCGAAGGCTTTACTGAGGTCATCGAGCATCGTGCTTA
The DNA here is from genome assembly GCA_947049275.1 of Epinotia bilunana. NCBI lineage: Eukaryota > Metazoa > Arthropoda > Insecta > Lepidoptera > Tortricidae > Epinotia > Epinotia bilunana. The sequence continues at coordinate 4,249,473 of OX346258.1, read as the reverse complement.
AGTCCTCCATGGTCTCAGCCAAGACTACTATATCGTCAGCAAACCGAAGGTGAGTGATGTACTCGCCGTTGATGTTGATGCCTAGCCTTCTCCAGTCTAGAGTCTTGAACACGTGCTCCAGTGCAGCGGTGAACAGTTTTGGGGAAATAACATCCCCTTGTCTGACACCCCGCTGCAGCGGAATAGGCTTCGAACTCTGATCCTGGAGTCGGACTGACATAGTGGCGTTCTCGTACAAACACTTCTGCACTTCGATGTAGCGGCAGGACTTCCAGCCTCCCGAACAAGCCGGTTTCCGAAGAGGTTTTAGCACCGTAGACCACATTCATACGCTCCGCCAGGTTATACAGAAGACTGAGGAGTATAACCTGCCTCTCTGCTTAGCGTTCGTGGACTACGACAAAGCCTTCGATTCGATCGAAACCTGGGCTGTACTACATTCTCTCCAACGGTGCCAAGTAGTGAATGTAGTAATGTATGTATTCATTGTTTAGATATTATTGATTGTGTAATAAGTGGAAATTTTTACCGCTGGAAATCAGCGCTGCAGGTGTCTGACACCTCAGCATAATGCTGAGCCAGTGTCCGGTTCACTGCCGCAGAGACACACTCGTTTCATGTTTTATGTTTTTTTTCATTTTATTTTTATTGTTTAATATGTGTCCTGTGTGCTAAATCTGCGGTTTTAGAGTAGGTGTTTATATTATTGTAAAACATCTCGGCCCGTGGAGAATTCGGTTATTGCACTCCCACAAAAACTTAGATCCCTCGATAAAAATAATCCCATTTAATTTTTCGGGGTTAAAACAAATTCTACTTATATAGAATTACATCCGAAACGGTTTAGGAGTGAAATGTAAAAAGGCAACGGCATACCGAGTTACTTTCGGTTACTTTAAACGAGTTATTTTACAATTTACATTGAACGTTTCCGTATATTTTTAAAAACGATTTTTTCTAAGAAAGAATCTTAAATGATTATACATGTTGGCAGTTGGCCGTTCTGATGATACAATTCTAAGCGATCAATTAACATTCGTGTTAGGTCTTTCGTCGGGGACGCGGTCAGCGGTGGATTTCTGACGCTGATTGCATTATTGACGACTGACCAAACTACCGAACAACGTCGCTTTATAAGTAAACTTGACATTGGCGAAATCATCTTATTGATTGAAGTCATTTTTTAACCCCCGACGCAAAGAGAGGGGTGTTATAATCTGTGTATGTCTGTGGTATCGAAGCACTCAAACGGATGGACCGATTTGAATGCGGTTTTTTTAATCCGAAAGCTGATGTGATCCCGAATGTTCGTAGCTATGTTTTATGAAAATCGTTTTTTTTTAGATATTGGACTGAAGTGAAAATGTCGGGGGTTTTTCAACTTTTCTAAGTTGTAGTTATTAAAAGAAGAAGTAAAAGACATTATTGTAGAAAGTTCCAGTTGAATAAAAGCGACAAATACTGAAATAACCAGTTGGGGCACAACGTGCGTTACACAGTTAAGTTAAGACACGATCGGGCGTTAACATTGAGTCACTCATGCGCATCGCAATAGTACACTGTCTCACACAAAACGACGTAAGCGCCAATAAGTGTCTGACACGACCTGTTATAACTAAAGTAATAATCAATATGCAGACGGATGCATGCGGGCTATTTCTAGTTATTTTTGTAAAAAGGAATCTTTACTACACACTAAGTTAGCGGCACTTTAGACTTTACGGCGATGTGTTAAGGTGGAATTTGGAGTGGCTTTTTGTTAACGCTTAGGTAGCTTTTGTTTTGATGTGTGAAGTGAGTAGCCTCGTATGGGTGTGGTTGGACCGGATCTAGGAAGGCAGGTTTGGTCATTGCTTAAAAATGCAATGCCGAGAAATGCCATATGCATTTAAAAAGCACTGTTATTTTTTTGATCATCAACATCACCGTTAGCTACCGGCCGTACGATAGGTAGATGCTGAACGTAAAGCAAGATAGAGGTGCAGTGTTTTTGAAAATGGGGTCAATCAACTATTTCTTGTTATTCTGCCTAGTTAGCCAGGAGACTATATGACAGTTTCTTAGAGATATTTTTACAACATGGACTTCTAATGCTTAGACTAGGACCCTGGAAGGAAAAAAACAATTGATTTTGGTTTTTGTCTCGGTACAATCATGTATATGTAAGCATTAAGTTGCTTTAACAAAAATTAATTAATGTTGCTTGTACGTATCACAAGGAACATAATTAAAGTAGCAAGTTATGTTAACAAAGTGTATGTATTTTATAAAGATTCGTTTTAATGTGAATCAAATCATCATCAAAAATGATCGGGTTATAAAAAAAATTGAGATACTTGCATAAAATGTCAAATCATGCACATTTATTGATTTTACCATGGCAACGCATCTTTCATCGTAAGATCGTTACTAAAATAACGACTAAATAATTAAGAATATCGTGAACGATAATCAGCATTAAGCAAGCCATCTCGATCGAAGAGGTAAGAGATATTATCAGTTTATAAGCCTCACTTGCGTGAAGTTAACAAAAATTTGAGTTAGACTCATTTGAGTGTTCCCCTCCACGGAAATCTTTAGTAAAAGGCGAAAGATTTATACGTTTTGAAGGGAAACCAGAGTAAAGATCATAAGTTAGGCGACAGACCCCATCAAACCAAGAAAAATCTTAACAGCGCGTTCCAACCTGGCGAAGCGCTGCGCGAGGGCGACATCTGTGAGGAAACACAAAAACTATCAATAACATTTCCGTGGTGGCTCGGCCTTTTGTTAAGAAGTTTATGAAATACGAGTGACATATTCATTAGGGTCGACATGAAAATATGTATAACAACAATGAACAATTACTAGTGTGCTGTTTCTAATAAAAATGTAGATGGTAAAAGACCAAATGATTTCAAAATATTGCAATTTCATAGAAACTAATTCTTAGCCATCTGTATAGCAACGTTTCGTTTGAAATGTATGTACATACAGAGTAAAAGTTGAAAATATTTATATTTATAAACTAACGCCATCTATCATTTAGTGCACACATCGTGTTGAAGTGTACAATGCGCGTGTAAGGTAAGCTGTTGTTAGGTCGGCTATTGTAGCTTAACCATATCAAAGTAGTGTACCCACGTTAATATAGATGGCATTGTAAGCAGTAAATTAATCATGTATTTCAAAACGCCTGTTTTCAGCACGGTTAGCATACGACGGCGCGAGAGCTCTCTCGCACTATCCGTTTCTCTCTTATTTCTAAACTTAGAAAGAGACGGAGAGTGCGAGAGAGCTTGCGCGCCGTCTTGTGACTATTCACTAGGAAATTTGTATCTAAGGATCAATTTTATGACAAAAATGCTGTAATGTTTTCATTCCAGTATGACGTTCTATAAAAGAGATATTGTAAAAAAATATAGGGACTTGTTTTTTTAGCGATAATTGGTTTGTAGTATTCATGGCCGAAAAAATTAGAAGAACAATCTTAATACGACAATTTGTGTGGCCCCTAATGTGGATTTATACTGATAAATGCCATTCATGATGGACTGCCATTCACTGACTGAAAATTGACAGCTAATGACAATTTTACTATGGTCTACCGCGGCCAGGCCGCGCCAGTGTGACGTGAGCTTTCCAGTGCACATGTTTTTAGTTTCAAGAGAGCCCCACTTACGTGGGGTCGCTAAAAATTGAGTTAGACTCATTTGAGTGTTCCCCTCCACGGAAATCTTTAGTAAAAGGCGAAAGATTTATACGTTTTGAAGGGAAACCAGAGTAAGAATCTTAAGTTAGGCGACAGACCCCATCAAACCAAGAAAAATCTTAACAGCGCGTTTTAATTTTGCAAAGCGCTACGTGATGGCGACATCTGTGCAAAGATAGAGGAAGTAATTATAATTTTTTTTATATATTGTAGTTTGATGAGTCCTGTTAGGTTATTAGTCCAGTCATCTTATTGACAACCAGTATGAAGTAAATAAAATTTATTAATCATTTTCAATAGCCGATTTTTCTGTGTACGGATATCATCCATTAAATAATTACCTGGAGAAAAAATCCAACAAAGTACTGAGGTTTTTTTTAATATTATATAATTTTTATATAATTTGTTCCGGTTAGATATTTCGTAGGACTTTTGAATAAAGCATCAAAGAATAACGTTTTAAAATGAAATAAACAAAAAAAATTAAAAATTAATGTTTTAAAAAACTGCATTTTTCCTGGAGTACATAGATAACTTGTGACTACGGATAATTTGGGTTGTTGCAGCTACATAAATGATGAATATTATCAGAATTGCAATAATCAGAATCTTAATTAACATAAACCTTTAAATGACTGCTGATAGTAAAACGAAAATAAAACGTATTACTAATTAGAGGTCGCAAAGATACCCGATGTTTTGTATTGTATTGTATATTACAAAATATACATAGATATTTATTTAACATGTAAAATACAAAATACTTTTACGCCTATTTGAAATACAAATAACAGTATTTACAAAACACATAACTATTTCAGTATTTTGTGTGCTTTCTCATTCTCAATCAAGAAGAAAGTTACTTTGCTCCGCATTTTTTTTCTGAAGTATATTATTAACTTCATTTTAGTTACTTCATTATTATTATAGACATCGGAGAACCAAATAAAATGCATTTGAATTACATACTACAAAAATACAAATATTTAAAGTGGTACTTATTTGAAATACAAAACATGTATTTGTATTTTAATTATGTATCTCAAATACAAGTAATTGACATACTACTAACCCCTGGTATTACTACACAAAATATTGAACAGTTAGCGCCATCTATGGTACACAACACAAACTTATTGTGATTATACGATGCCAAGCTCGGGTGGGTGACAACATAAGTAGGTCAGTTTCAAGTAGGTGGCGTTACAGGCAGTAAATAGATGATCTTATGCATAAACGTCCATCAAACCTACTTCCGTTAAAATCCGTTTGTTTAGTCTTGCTAATGAAAGATGAGCATGGCAACAGTAATATCGAATGTAAACTTTCGTTACACATGTTTAAAATACTACTAATAAATCCAAGGTAAAACTCACGTATTAATTAAATATCAGGAAAGGCGACATAGTTCTTCCTCAGGATGAGTGTTTTCGCGGCAATGTCGCTTGAACAGTAATATCATTGTCAAAGGAGTCAAACGTCTTAAATTAGTACGATGTCCTAATCTATCTAGATTACTTTCTTAGTTAGCATATTTAAGTAGATACTTAAATATGCTAATTAAGAAAGTAACTGGTCCGAAAACACTGAACATAATAAATAAGACGGTTTCAAATTTAATTTTGACGTCGTCGATTACTGGGTCTGGACGCAGTAATCGGCAGTCCCCAATAATAATGAGTCTGAAGCTATAAGAGATACGGAAATTTGTTCTCTATAATGAAAATATGTAATAAAAGCCTCGTACTCGGCCGGGAATCGAACTCGTTGAAATCTGTTGAAAGTTCGTTTTATTGTGGAAAATAATTCAACTGGTTGTAAGAGAAATTTGTTGCTATAGGACCCTGTATCTACGTTCACAGGAAAGTGCCAAATTCCGTTGTTTTATTTACAGAATGGGATCACTCATTTATGTCGTACCTCCATACAAACTTCCGCCCCTTAGGGGTTAGGGGGTGATTACCGGGATAACAATTTCCTAACGTTCTTCCCCGAGATTAAAACTATCTCCGCACCAAAATTAATAATCAAAATCATAATTGATCGGTAAGTATCGATTATTGGAGACAAGTAAGTTGCCAGAACCAGTTATCGACACTTATTATTTCAACAAAAATAACTGAACCTCACATTGTTCAGTTCCAACATTATTTCAAACTCTGACTCAAACATTTATTCGTGACAAAAATAACAGATAATAAAATAATTAAATAAAAAACACATTAGGCTTGGTCACGAAATAGGACCCAGTTCAGCATGTCGCTAGCTTCACAGTCAGCGCTGGTCTTCCGCAGGGTCCATTCGGCAAGAGCACGATGGGCAACAACGGGAAATGCACAAACGACATGAAACAAACAAAAACCAACCTAAAAACAAAATAATAATAATAAAAGGAACTATTTATTTGAGAGATAAAATAAACTTAAATTCAAATTATTTTCATAGTACCAAATTAAATCATCGTCAAAAGTTTACACTCACTTTTTTAACTTAAGATATCTTATTTTTACAAAAGCACTGATGCCACTTCATTTTTAATTCACCATCTTGAAAAAAAAGGCCGATCTCAATGATTTTGTACGGGATGAAGCTAGGAGATAACCTGTCTATGGTCCAGTGTTGCATCATTTAAAAAAATCTCCGGCCTTATTTACAACGGTTAAAGAAAAAAAGTGTGACTTATTTGGTACTCGTCGGTTATTGGTGCCATCACTAATATCACTATACAGTCAATGCAGATTTTTAGGTGTAATATCTTGTAAGGAGTCATAATAGTTTTTGCATATTATGTTTTTAAAAATATTTTTGTGATTTTTTATTATTTTGTAATTTTTTGTTTTTAATATTAAAATAAACTACTTGCCACACTAGAAGAGTAAAAAAATACACGTAAACTTAAAAGAATGTATATTAAATAAATAAAAAATAAATATTTGAGGAAAACTGTCCAAACTAAGCAAATCAAAAATAAAAGCAAAGTAATATTTTTTTTTCAATTACAACCACCTGGAAATAATTGCTCACTAGCTCAATAATGTACCGTTTAATTTTTTTCTCCTATTCCAGGCCACACCCTGTATAACTTGTGAGATAGGGTTAGTTTTATAGTACGCGTGGTTTCAATGGACTTTACCCTGTGTAAAAAGGGTGTTTTAACTCGATCCCGTACACCACGATCTCATTTGGTGTCAGAAGTGGGATACGGGAACAATGTTAAACTTATAACATTCCTCGTTTATAAGATAGCTGCTTGTAGCCCTTATGGTACATTCCATACGTCCTGCAAGCCTGCAAAATAGCCCGAGATACCTTGGTTTTCTCTGAGCATCTTAAAGCTTGCAGGGCTGCGAAGCAGGACTGTGTGGAAGCGGCTTTAGGTTTGACCTACATGCACATGGAATGCCACAGACTTGGTAAGAAATGGTCCAGGATAGTGTGACAACAGGGGCGGCGGAAATTTCGGATGTAAGTAGCCCGAACGTGCGACAGTCAAGGGATCCCTGCGGTTGTACAGTGGGTCCAGTGCCTAAGCGATGACGTTAGCTGACATTTTTTAGCAATAGATAATCATAGTGGGATAGGGTTGTCGACTTACCACATAACTGAACATCTAAAATTATAATAATTTTAGTTCCTGTTTGTTATAGAAATAATCATCCATTTTGGATATGATCATATAATATAATAAAGAAAATATACGAAAGCGAATGTCAGGATTAAGTAAAAAAATACATTAAAACTGATTAAGTTTTTACAACAGTTCATAATTTGCAATGGAATTACTTCTTTCGTCATGTTATGTGTGTTTCGTTTTCGGGATTTCTTAAACAGAGGGGTAATCACGTAACGTTGCGAACGCGCGTTGGGACAATGCAACTGCCATTTTTCCATACAAAAAGTTACATTTAGATCTACCTAACGTACGTACGTTACGTCATCGATCGGCTGGAATAATCTTCTTAATATGCAATAACGCACTATCGAAAGTATAGCTAGTTCCTTTTTTTCAGATAGATGTCGCCGTTGCGTAGCGCTCCATCAAGTTAGGACGCGCTGTTAAGATTTTTCTTGGTTTGATGGGGTCTGTCACCTTATTACTCACCATTACTCTGGTTTCCCTTCAAAACGTATAAATCTTTCGCCTTTTACTAAAGATTTCCGTGGTGGGGAACACTAAAATGAGTCTCTCAATTTTTTGCGACTCTACGTCATTAGGGCTCTATTTCAACCGTTCAAGTGCGATGCATGGATTCTAATTCTGATCATCTGTCAGCTACGATTATTGATTAGCGATCAGATTTCTGAAATTGAGAACGCACCATCAAGTTAAAATGTGCCAATAAAGATGAAATGCAATTATTGGACTTAATTCCATAGTTTTTTAGAAAACCTTAATCCTATGTGCATGCGAACTTATTTTTTTAAAGAATTAATAAACAAACCTTTATTGGCTTATTCACCGAGACCGACACACATGAGCACATGACAGATTGAGACGTGCAGCTCGTAAGATCAGCCGAGCACGCACTACCATGCCTTACAGCCGTTGCCGCCACGATCTCCAGGAGACTTTTGGGGACCATCCACTCACTGCGGCTGTTGCTCTTTAACCTTACTGTTGCATTTATTGGACGTAACCAATAAAGCTATCGGGATGCGTGGAGTAGCCTGGGGTCGCCTCACTCAGCATAATAAAAAGGCGTGTATTACGCATGAGCGACTAAAAATCGTCTACGTGCTAGGTACGATGCTACCGATGTTTGCCGATGCAGTGTAGAGAAAGCCACACCAGCGTCCGAAATAAGTTAAAAATGTGCAGGGTATTGTGCGCTTTTCACATTCTGCTGGTGTAAAATATCTGACAAAAAGCCTTGAAAAGTCTGATCGTGGCTTAGTGTAACGAGATGGCCTCATTAACCTATTCTCGACAATCCCTTCTTTCCTATTAAAAATGTAGGATTATCAAAAAATATTTCATTTAATTATACGTCCCCATATTTTTGGTGCGAAATAATTTTGGTCTCTCTTTCCATTGTGTTGTATATAGCGCGGCCATACAATACTTAGGATATACAGTGTTTTTTTTTAATGGGACAGTATGGGGAAATCCGAATCTAAAGGAGATAGAGGAAAAGTGTCCAAGGAGACATTAGGTGTTTTTTTAGTAAACTAATTTGGCTCGTTAAAATTTTTGGTCAAGCGTGAGTTGTTCTTAAAAAAATATAAAGTTGATCAATTTTTTTTTTGACGCGGGTCGGCTCTGTTTCATGTAAGGATTATTTCATTCTATGGAAAGAAAAAAATCTGAACAGCAGAAGTTGGTCAAATTTAATGAAAACTAATCTTCATACAGTTGGTTTATTACTTGAGTAAATGTTCGATGTGGCCGCCGTCTTGTCTTATGCAGGTACGAGCACGCTTCAAGACACTTCTAGTTGCATTTAACAGAGACTTATGGTGAATTGTGTTTAAGTGTTGTAAACAGCATCTTTTAATTCTTGTACGGAGTTGTATCGAGATTCATAAATTCGACCCTTAAGGTAACCCCATAAGAAAAAATGTAAAGGCGTTAAGTCGGGCGATCGTGGGGGCCACTTTATCGGCCCATATGTACCCATCCAACGGTTTGGAAACTGCTCGTCCAAACACAGTTTACTTGCCCTACTGTTGTGGGCTGGTGCACCATCTTGTTGGTAGATTATAAAAAAAAAAACAGCTGCAGAAATAACACGTTCCAAATTTGAATTCTTTTCTGCAGAAATAACTTACGTTCCAAATTTGAATTCTTTTTTTTTATAATTTCAAGACTATCGCGTGCCATGATGTTTACGAAGATTTAAAAAAATGTTCTTCTCTTGAATCATCTGGAGCTCTTATCGATTATCGAAATTTAAAAATGGAATAATTTTTAATATTTTTTTACACGCCTAGGCACTTGTAACAATATTAAAAGGCGAATACTGCAATTGTATGAAGATTAGTTTTCATTAAATTTGACCAACTTCTGCTGTTCAGATTTTTTTCTTTCCATACAATGAAATAATCCTTACATGAAACAGAGCCGACCCGCGTCAAAAAAAAATTGACCAACTATAATTTTTTAAGAACAACACGCTTGACCAAAAATTTTAATGAGCCAAATTTGTTTACATAAAAAAACACCTAATGTCTCCTTGGACACTTTTCCTCTATCTCCTTTATATTCGGATTTCCCCATACTGTCCCATTAAAAAAAACACTGTATAATAAATGTATGTAGCCTTTCTAGGTTTAATAAGCCCCACTTGCGTAGGGCCACGAAAAATTGAGTTAGACTCATTTGAGTGTTCCCCTCCACGGAAATCTTTAGTAAAAGGCGAAAGATTTATACGTGTTGAAGGGAAACCAGAGTAACGAAATAAAATTGGGCGACACACCCAATTAAACCAAGAAAAATCTTAACAGCGCGTTCTATCTTGACGAAGCGCTACGCCACGGCGACATCTGTGAGAAAAGAGAGGAACTAACGATAGATTTTCGACTGTGACTAAATAGATTATTCCGGTTAACCGTTAACCGGTTAACCCTAAACTTGGCAAATATTTAAAAAATCGTGCGTTCAAGCCTCTGTCTTACGTCGTAATCGTTCCACTTTAAAGATACACTGTCAAGTTTAGGGTGTAAGCTGATAAAAAATTATAAATAATAAATTCTAGAAACGTAACTAAGCCACTTCGCCTTCCGCCGGCATAAGCGGTACCAAGTTATAAAAGAGCGAGATAGGGATAGAATCTTGCAGAACGTCGTGCACCCGGCACCTAACCACACGGGCAGAAATAACGCGGCGGCATACATCTACGTGTTTTGGAGGCTGCCGCGGGCCGCGGGTCAACCCCCTAACAATGGTGCCGCAGCTGACGTGCACTGGGCTTCATGTCCATGATACAACTTTCTGAACCATATTACAAGATATCGCCCGCGAGAAACTTGGTCATGTTGCTAGCTTGTGGCCCATGAGGTTGTCCATATCCCTGATAAATTATCGAGGCACGGTTTTCTGGAAATAATTAAATATCAGGCAATTTTTTATGCATTGCGTTTATGTTATTATATTATAAAGCTTATAAATTATAGAAACCACCAAAGAGAATATAACCACTACGTGAAATCACTAATTCTTTGGACCAGAAGTTAAGAAAAAAGTGGAACCCAAATTATATCATTATTATTATGATTCTTATTAAGTTGCTTTGACACAAACAAATGGATTAGGGCCGGTTTACTCGCTGGCTGGATGGCGATGGACTCGCGCTAATCACTGATCAATGTGTAAACCGGCCCTTATACAAATATACACATATCCCAAAGAACTTACATAGAATTTATTTATTTATTTTTTAGTTGGATTGGCACTGTTCATCCGGCTATACAAACTCTTTGGCCGTCTTTTTGTATTTTTTGCCTGACAAGAATCGTGGGGGCTGTCCTGCGTCACCGAGGCTTGAACTATGGACTTTCGCTATTTTTGTCAAATTAAGGGAGAATACTTGAGCAAATAACGTCAACAAATTTTTGGTACGAAAAATATGTTGAAACCGATTTCTATGCATTGTTGTTTTTTTTTGTAGTTTCAAAATATGTAATGATGTCTAAATCGAAAACGACTTCGGTAATTATCTTATCTGAACGTAATAAAGTGGTTTTTCCATTTTTATTCTTACTCGTTTCCGAGAAAATCACTAAAATCTGTAAAACGCGGCGGTATACCCCGTGCGTGACGTCATTTCTACGTCTGTTGAGTGAAAGATGCGGACAGGTGCCATAGAGACATATTAATGACGTCATAATTTACTTACGACCTATTGGAATTCACTACTTTTAATTTTGACATATTTGGATGAAAATAATCATTTCGGGAGAATCAAAAAAACACGTATACCTTGAAATTTCATTTTCTATCGAACTAAATCATATAAAGGCCAATGGCCCACTTAAAAAAAGAAATATCAATTGCTTATAAGGTATAATTAGCCCCGCTTGCGTAAGGCCACAAAAAAATTTAGTTAGACTCATTTGAGTGTTCCCCTCCACGGAAATCTTTAGTAAAAGGCGAAAGATTTATACGTTTTGAAGGGAAACCAGAATAATGATCAGTGCTGCCAGGGCCCTTAGTCGTAAGTTACGTTTCGTTTCTTGAAATGTTACATTTTTGCTGCAAAAGTTACGTTTTTCATTCTCAGTATTCTCACGTCTTAATACTAAATAATGATAATAAGAAGAGTACGTACCCCGGAAGACAATCGTATGAGAAAAATATCTCCGATTCATTTGGTAATTATTTTTATTTTTCTTTAATTGGTTGAAGATTGGGACCATTCATCTACCTACAACAAGGGCAAACCAAAATGATTGTTCATTTAATTTGTACCTGTACCGAGCGCTCCACGGCCGCGTTGCGCCGAGCGCTCTCCGGCCGCGTCGCGTCGCGTCGCCATCGCCACTCGAACGCCATAAACTGGGTGACAAACAATACAATTGTCTACGAGTCCGTTTCACGCGTAAGCGTAAGAAGTGAAATCTTCTCGCGCGTGGAACCATTGAAAAGACAAGACCATGTGTTAAGACACTGTCAACACCAAAATTCCCCTGAGGATTTGGGATAGCGCGCACACTGTCTCTTTGTATCGGAGTAAACGAGAGCGAGTGTCACTGGGCGGCCCGGTTTTAAAAGATAATAATAAATAAATATTGAAATAAGTGTGGATTTTTTGTGAAATATGAGTCGTTAGCGGTTTAGGTATGAATATGTACGTAGTTTCTTACCTCCTTTAACAGTTTGTGTAAGCAACAATACAGCATAATACAATACACAAACCGGAAACATTCGGCGGATGGGGTAGTACGGGCTGTTCTGGCACTGGGTTGAGTTCTGATGGCTTTTTTTTAACGCCACCACAAAGGCCGTCTCCAGAAATAACAGCCCGCATAGCGCCATGTCTAACTATAGACAGGACAACTGCGCTCAACTGTCATACTAATGGAACAATTAGTGATGTGAAATTAGGCGACACACTCCATTAAACCAAAAAAAATCTTAACAGCGTGTTTTATCTTGATGAAGCCCTACGCCACAGCGACTTCTGTGAGTAAAGAGAGGAACTAACGATCGATTTTCGATTGTGAGTAAATAGATTATTCCGGTTTAACTAATCCTGGGAAGCTTATAAACGTCACCAGATTAAAAATAATAAATTCTAGAAACGTGACAAACATCCCTCCGTCCCTGAGGGCCTACCGCGAAACGAAAACGAACTTCGTTCGTGTATCTCCCATCTCCCTCTCTGCCGCACTTGCTAGTTCGAGCGACAAAGACGGAGATACACGAACAAAGTTCGTTTTCGTTTCGCGGTAGGCGCTTGGTTCGTAAATAGCCAATGCTAGGTTTAATAAGCCCCACTTACGTGGGGCCGCAAAAAATAGAGTTAGACTCATTTGAGTGTTCCCCTCCACGGAAATCTTTAGTAAAAGGCGAAAGATTTATACGTTTTGAAGGGAAACCAGAGTGATGACTAGTCGATACGCGACCGACCCAATCAAACCAAGAAAAATCTTTACAGCGCGTTCTAACTTGGCAAAGCGCTACTTGACAGCGACATCTGTGGGAAAAGATAGGAACTACTAATAGATTTTAAATGCTGAGTTGGTAAAGTTGTCCCGTAATATTTAATTTAACGTATAATACGTCGGTCCGAAATGGACGAACTGTTGATGCTATATTCTTAATTTTTTCACCACAATGTACACAGTTCTGACAATAAAATTATCTTATCTTATATTTATTTATTATTCTTATATGCTAATGCAAAATCAATGCGACCTGTAAATGAGAACAGTCGGACATACGAAAGATTTTTTTTCCACACTGAATCCGAGAGCTTCGTTCGCTTCGCTCGCTCGTTCAATAAATACGAATTACTGCTACTAAATAAATAAACCACCCGTATAAATAAATACAGTCCAACCGAGTCACAAGTAATTGAGGAGCCGTGGTTTTTCCAATTGCTCGTGACAGGGATCGGAACCGGTTTTTTGCAAAAACCTCGACATAACCACATATCTCGAGATATTTTATATTTCATTGGTAGGACTCAGTTGTGTTTTGAGGTAACGACTGCGTATTATTAGATTGCCCAATCAGAAATGAAATAATTAACAAAGAACGAAAAAATAAGTCGCGTGGCACCCAATTGAGGCACTGCTCCCACCGCCGGCTAGTAAGCTAGAAAAGTTGGGCGAGTAGCATTACATTGCGGATCTGTAAAGGTCGATTGATCACACTGTGCCTGGTCAGCACGCAATGAACCGTTACTCGCCCAACTTTTCTAGCTTACTAGCCGGCGGTGGGAGCAGTGCCTGAAGCAGCGGTTGCCTGAGTGTACGCTGTTCATATAATGAAATACTGGTCTAAATCGAATACCTGGCGACAGTCTTTTCTTTCACCCCCCCCCCCCCAATTTCTTCCCCAGTCCAAGTTGCAACACTAGCTATCCGGTTGCTTCTCGGACACTCAAACTAAGCGACATTGCTTTATTTATTTATTTTTATTTATTTATTTATTAAGAAAGAAACGATACAACATAAACAAGTACAGGGTCCCGCAAAACCGTTTGCACAGTTTGACTGTGGGATCGAGCAGTCTCTGTGCCGCTTATGATCGCTTTCATATACCGTGGAATTGTGGAAAAATGTGTTCGTCGCTAATCGTTCTTCAATACGACTAGCGGTAATGTGAAACAGCTGGTCATTAGCCGCCGCTTTGGTAATTTTTATTTCCCATTTTTACAAGCTTTATATTAACTTGAATTGTTCGTATGTAAGTATGTAAGTAAGTTGTCCGTCAAATCTTGCAAGTTAAATTTGACCCACTTCCCGGTGACCGATTGAGCTGAAATTTTGGGTATAAGTGTAGTTTGGATGGCAATTCAATATTATGGTACCATCGAGCTGATCTGATGATGGAGACAGAAGGTGGCCATAGGAACTCCGTAATAAAACCACATAACCCCATCGAGTTTGGGCTCGTTAGAATCGTCTCAATGAGCAGTTGATGATGGTATACAGAAAAGTACTTGTAGTAAATAAAGTAATTTTTAATAACAACAACAATGGCGTCGAATACGGAGGCCTCTCACAATCCAGCGAACTTTCATTCAGCGGTATTCAATCCGCCTGATCGTCAACCCGATTATACAATATGCCTGCGACATCGAACATACAATCGCAAGGACGTTAATCGCACAATGATGTAGATATTGATATTAAAATTCATCCAAGCCAAATAGAACAACTTATTAAAATGAAATAAATAAAAAACACGCTATCATAACTAATCATAAGTTATCATCATCATCATCATCATCCCCCAAAAGCTACCTATACATACAAACAAAGAGGGAGTGTGTGAGATAGCTTTGAAAAATTTAAGTTTGTATGTACCTAACAGGTAATCTCCGGAACTGCTTATCCGATTTCAATAATTCTTGCACCTGTGTGTAGAATGGACTTTCTGGATTGTGATAGGCTATTATCCCGCGGGTTTCAATTCGCGGGATAAGCCGCGCGGGCAGCGGGTCATAAATAAAATTATATTTATAAAACCGTATTTAGACTGGACTAGCGTTGATTAGAAATACGTGCACGCTGCGTAGGCCGTGCTACGCGTAGCTACGGCGTAGCACGGTGACGTCACGCGCAGACGAAGTTATTTTGGGTCTACATTCACGAAACTATAAGATGCAATAGGGGTGTAGACACTAATTAAAATAATCAATAATTTAGTATTTTCTCGAAAAAGGATTAAAAATATAGTCAAATGGAAAAGCAACGCCAGAGGTTACAAAATAATCACAAAGTTTTAAAACGGGGTACCTATGTTCTGTCCCTTTTCCGCAAAACGCAATTTCATATGAAACGATTGTCATTTAGTATGAAGCCCGCAGTTAGCGAAGTTACTAACTGCGAGCGTTTTCTCTCTCTAACAAGCAATATTAAAACGGTTGTAGCTTCGTAATTCTTTGAGATATCGAATGGGATTTTTTTCACCAGGCATATTTTTTTGCCTTCTTTCTTTTGGAGTAATAATAATGTTCGAGTCGACACCCGTATTAAGCAAATCTAAACAGGTCAAATGGCTAATAAATAGACTGGAACCATATAAACTAATTACAGACATAGATATACCTCATGTCATTGTATATGCAAAGTTTCGTTACAATCCAACACGCAGTTTTAAAATGACAGCGTTTGTATGTTGAATCGAGCTTACTGCGGACTCTTAACTAATTGAATGAAATAATAGCAAGCTCCCTATTATGTGTATCGTACGATAAAGCATTGTGGCCGTCGAGTTAGTGGCGAAATAGTTTTATGGTTTGGCTGATTCGGTCTAATCCCAATAAGGTCTAGTTTTCCGTCTGAGTTGGAAGGTCAGATGGCAGTCGCTTTCGTAAAACTAGTGCCTATCTAATCTTGGGGCTAGGTGTCAAAGTGGACCCCGGGGCACAACCGGGAATAACGCTATAGAAGGATGATGACAGTAAACTTTTTAGGGTGGTTTTATTATAAACAGACGTTAATGCTTAGGTAATTAGCGTTAATAGTGTTAATATTAACCTTAAATTTTGATTGATATTGTCTATACCAAATCTGTTGACACAAAATGCTACAAAATGTACAATGTCACTGCCCACATCTTATCTGCTTTGCCTTAAGGTTGACTGGTAGAGAATGCTTTATAGCATTAAGTCCGCCTTTTGTACTATAAGATATTCTTGTGTGCAATAAAGATTAAATAAATAAATAAAGAAATAAAACCTTTTAGCTGTAGGCTCCTAAAAAGTTGACGGATTCACAAAAAATATATGTGAAAGAAAAGTTCTACAAAAAAAAAGAGGTACAATTCACAATTCGATCTTTGAAAGATATTTGCAATATATTCCGCCTTAAATATAGAAACAGAGTGTACAACTTTTGTACCTACCCTTTGGCGTCGAGACCCTCGGTCCGTGTGGTCCCAGTGCGCAGTTGGGTCTGACCATTGAATGACGGTAGAAATTAACGTGATGGGGGGGCAGGTGATATTCTATTCTATTCGTAGCTTAAATGCATGCTATGGTTGGATTAAACATATTTTTCTCAAAATATTACTTGATTATGGTCATGTTTTGTGAAATATTAGATACATACTCAGTTTATAAAACAATATAAATGACACGGTGATGCATTTTATAATAATAAAATATAATGATTGACCTCCAAAAACTCTCTATGTAGTTGGATTTCCTATTCTAGTGCAATGTTTAGCAATGTTCAAACAAACATTCATCCAACTACGCAAGAAAGTCACCAAAAAAAAAAACTGTACATATTTATTTACAAGCACATAGCTTCCAAGACTGCATCGTACACAATATAAGCAACACGCAGTATAGACACTGCGCGGCGATACATCCTTACTCCGTTCTCGATCCGCGACGCCTCAGAAGGGGCGGTCCCGACTCGCCCACCGCCCCACGGCAGTCGCCCGCCGACCGCGCTCGGGGCCGCTCGCGAGTGCAGTGCTGTGATGTGGACATGTCGCGAAGGAAACAGAGCAACCCGAAGCCGTTGAAACGTGAGTTCGGAATTCAAACTTGGGAATGTTTTTCGAATTTAATTTGAGTTGTGTTTTGTTTTTGCGAGTTGTTCCGTTGTCAGGTGTGGTTTTTTGAGGAATGCCGTGAATGGGTTTACCTTCGTCTTTTGTTTTAGCTGCATCTTTGAGTATGTTGAACTTTTTGTAGTTCAAATAAGAAGAAAAAATACTTATTTCACTGAATTACTGTACTATTGTTTAACATGTCTTATCAATAATGCCTAATGAGTGTTGAAATCTCAGTAACACTAACTACTTACTTAGTTGCGATCTCCTATGTTTTTTCCTAAGTAGAAGTTTATTTTCACTTACTAAATTATGATTTCACAACCTTTAAGTTACATCAATCACCTAACAGCGTCTAATGTAGACAGATGTGTGATTAGGGTGCGTTGTCAAATTAATCATACGCCTTTCTGTTAGGCAACATCTTAAGTGTTTTTGTTCTTAAAATAGATTTTTTTCTTTTCAATTATTGGATGGATTGAATTAATATAAGCGCAATAATAACGTCAACAGCCTAAGTTTTAAGATACTTTGGATAGGTGATAAGTCAGGAAAGTGACAGTGTTGATTGTTATCAGTTACACTCGAAGTAAACACATTCAAAAGAACCCGGTAAGATTTTTTACTTAAACAAATAAATAATATACAGAGGTAGATAAATTGAAATAATATGAAAAAAACAAAAAATAAAGCGTATAATTTTCCTCCCGGATTTTTCAAGTCGTTGCTATTTAACTTGATTGCGTGTATGTCAGACATAAAGCATTCATCCCGCTTGCACTTACATACTGCCACTAAGGGACGGCATGCACGCTATCATGCTAACTAGGAAGGTGCAAGTACAATTGTAATGTACTCAAGTATGTATGTATGTAAGCACTTTATTGTACACAATAACAGGTTAAAGAATATACATACAAGTTGCGCATGATTGCCATAATATTTTGTCATCTTGTCAATATTTTTTTATATTTTAATGAACTTAACGATTACTGAATAGTTACAAGTTATTGCAAAATTGTTTAGACTGTAATCGGGTGAGAAATGTATCAGATACGAGCGTTATTCTCATATCATTCTACTTAAACTGTATCGTGGGCAGTAAACAAGTTAAACTTACGTCAGGTGTTTTGCTGTCGCCTAGCAATCATGTTGGCGTGTGAGTACATTTTTTGTAACTAAATTAGACATGAGAAAGGTCCATAAAATAATACTTTCGATCCCTTTTTGGAAACACACCCATATTTATGTAGTAGGTTTCTATGATTTTATTAGTCATAGTCAAACATATAATATATGTAGAGTGAATGTCACAGTGCTAGGCTTAGTTGACTAAGACCCAATAGGTACAGTCAACAGCAAATATAGATGATCATTTTAGTACTTTGTCGCACTTAACGTAACAATACTGCGACAGTTGGGATGCGTCAAAGTAGTGAACGTGACAAGGTACTAAAATGATCATCTACTTTTGCTGTTGACTATACTTGGCATCTTTCAATCTTAATTCAAAGTAACAGAGGTGACATACATGACGAGGAGGCTTCGAATTATTGGATAAGTTAAGGCGTCTAACATTGGAACATTGACCTTATATTGCCCAAAGAAATAGATAAATAAAATTTTATTTGCCCCACCTAAGCAAAGCTTGTACTATGTGTGTTAGACGACGATAACCATACTTATATATATAAATACACACATATATAGAAAACATAATAAACAAATATTCGTGCTCATCACACAATTTTTTTTCTTTTTTTTCTCAATTTTAGGCGGGGTCACTACCAACTAGGCTAAAGCGGTCGTCAGTAAAATAACTCAATCGCTTTAATACCCAGACAATAAAGCTCATGTTAACATATTTGTCAACTTAAACTGTTCTGTACTGTTCAACTTAACCGCTTTGGTTCTGACTCCAAAAGTTACACATGTTCGTAGAACTGACCCTGTAACCTCCAAACACAAGAAACCACCAAACACTATGTCAAGATGACTAAGGTGACTTTGATATAGATAACGCATATTTTTATAACCAATCAAAGTGCAAGAGGGTTCATTAACCTTTATCTACAGTTAATGTGTTTGATTGTTTGTTTATCGCGCTCGATAGCGGCATAGCTAATTATGGAAATGTCTGTTGGGATAGTAAGCGTCGGAATGCAATCTTGACACTTGTCAAGGGTTTATATGATTGCGGATTTTATTGAGTTTGTTTTATTGAGCTGGTTTGTTTTAAGTTTTATCGTTCATGACTCATAAAGATCGATACCGAGTAAGTATACTTAATAATATTTTATTTGTTGCCGTGGGCGATTCCAGAGTAAGTTTCCTGGTGCTACTATAATTTTATTTGCAAATGTCGTTTTTAACTTATTCAGAATAAAGAGGGTTTAATTTTATTTAAATTTCATATTTCTTGTTCAACTGTGCGACCAGATTTTACCTACTTATTTTTTTTTAGAAATGGTTAGCGGCACTGGTATGACTTTTTGGCATTTAAAAATAAAATTAAAACTTGTAAACTTATATTCCGATCACAATCGATCAGCAATATGGTCGCAGTGTTAAATATAAGGGCTTTCACAGACCTGAAACCGCTATCAGAACTAATATTCAAGATTTTTATAGTTATAATAAGTTGAGAATATTAATTTCCAAAATTAATTTCTTCACTCGTTAAGTGCGTTAAAAAATACTGCAAGGTCTGCATTTGGCATCAACCCAACTGAAATCGCAATTAAAACGGATTATTAGTACTTACGTGCCGTACTTAAATATTTGGCTATGTCCTAGCGTAAGTGCGCGTATCCATTTTGTACTTTAAAAAAAAAAAAATAGAATATCAATACTTCAGATAGGTATACACTAGGGTAAAACCAGGATTGATGCCCCACTTTTTGAAATTACTTTATAATCTCTTTGTACAAAAAGCAAGATTATTTATTTGTCAAACGGGTACGTACTTGGGTTTATTATCTTCAAATTTATGAAAGGAATGAACAATATCTTTGATATTTCCAGTGTTGGCGATTTTTGCGGATCTATAAATTTTGGGACAACTATCCCATGTATGGGATAGTTGTAAAGGATCAAATTTAACTTGCAAGATTTGATTACAGAGAGACAGACAGACAGACAATGGGACAGGTGAAAGTAAATAAAAGCTTGTAAAAACACTATGCAACTTGTAGCACAACATGTGTAACTCGTTAAAAGTTGGTGGAAAATAAAGTAATCATAATTTTTTAGGGTTCCGTACTCAAAGGGTACACCCTATTACTAAGACTCCGCTGTCCGTCTGTTACCAGGCTGTATCTCATGAACCGTGATAGTTAGACAGTTGAAATTTTCACAGATGATGTATTTCTATTGCCGCTATAACAACAAATACTAAAAAACCTAATAAATAAATATTTAAGGGGGCTCCCATACAACAAACGTGATTTTTGCTGTTTTTATAGATAATGGTACGGAAGCCCTTCTTGCGCGAGGCCGACTCGCACTTGGCCGGTTTTTAACATATGGCAGGCATTAAACATCCGCTTGGGGCTGCACATGCGGTCCTTCGAACCGGATATTAGGGAATTAAACCAGGCACGTGCCCATAACTTTTCTACTCTATCGGGTTACATGTGTTTTTCGTTTTTTCCAATACTGCATGATTATGATTAACACCACAGATTGGTTCCAAGTTTAATTTATGGAATAACTAGCTTCTGCCCGCGACTCCGTCCGCGTGGAACTCGTTTATATCGTAGCTCCATACACATTTTCACCTCCAATTTACACCTTTAGGGGATGATTTCCGGGATAAAAACTATCCTATGTCCTTCCCCGGGACCCAATAGCTTGAGACAAATCGGTTTAGCAGTTTAAGCGCGAAGAGGTAACAGACAGACATACTTTTCCATTTATAATATGAATTAGGAAAATGTGTGTAGTAGCATTTTGAAAATGCTTAAGACGCTCAAACAAAATCGCTGGCCAGATATATATGAAATAAGTTTTCGATTGTTCCTATGAAAATATTTATTTGAAACATTTCTGGTGCACTTAACATGTCTAACTAATTGGAATAGTAGGTACTGTTAGTGGTTTACTTAAAAATGGTCAACGTTACATTGACAACCCTTTTAACTGTGCCAGTTTGTTAACTAATCTGAGAAATTCTAAAGATCAGCTCAAGTAACCTAACTAAACCGACTTGCATGCATGAAGAATAATAGAATATTATAAGAAAGGTTTGCCAAGATCGTAGCAACACAGCCGTGATCTCTGCCTACCCCTCCGGAAAACAGGCGTGAGTATATGTAAATTAAATGTACTATTGTTTTTATTAGTATGGAGTCTATCACGTATAAATAAAATATACGCAAACTCACATGTAAAAAATTCCGATTAATCGTGAAATTTTGTATGCCCGGCATCAACTTCTGTGGGGACTAGGTGAATCTACGTTCGACAAACGATAGCGCGTTCTATCTGACGTGCAGCGCCATCTACCGTGCAATTGGGAAACCGTTCAATATGTAACTTGGGAACATTAAATTCATGAGTGAAATAAAAGATTTTCCAAAAAATCCAACTGCTCTTTTCAAATTATAACCTATATCACTCCCACAATTATAGGGAATCCAACGACACCTCATATGGCAAAAGTTATCAAGCAAATGTAAGGTTTTTCAATATTTATGAGAAAGTTATTGTAAGGCAACTTTAAATAGTTATAAAACCTACACGTTTAATTTAACTAAAAACGATTAACGAAACCTAATAGTGATTTTGAAATACCTATTCAACGATACCCCCAAGTGACATATTTATTTACTAGCGCTCGCGACTCCGTCCGCGTCGAACTCGTTCATATCGCAGCTCCATACAAACTTTAACCCCCCTATTTCACCCCATTAGGGGATGATTTCCGGGATAAAAACTATTGTATGTCCTTCCCCGGGACTCAAACTATCTCTATACCAAAATTCATCTAAATCGGTTCAGCTTGAAGACGTAACAGACAGACAGACAGATACACTTTCACATTTATAATATTAGTATGGATCGTATGGCCAATCAGTGTATTTAGAACTGTGAGATCTTTCGTCGACTATATATTTTTTTCTATCTATAATACGGCGTCCGGTGGCAGGCGTTTTGAATTTTGATTCAAGAAGAAAGACACAGATAAACATAGAGTCAAGGACCATCATAGTAACAGTATATACACTCGCGGGCAAAGAATAGGCGTCACCTAAATAAAATAACTGCAATAGGTTTTTTAAAATATTTAATACTTGTTTTATTTACATAATATGTTATTCTTTACAATAGCCAACTGTATTAACAATTTCCCGGATCCTATCATAAAAATATCGATATCCAAAAATCACGATTTTTGCGATATCTCGCTCCGTTAACGTTGTTTTTTTCATGGGTTGTTACGAGTCCGATTCAAACCTGGTAACGTTATATTTTTTACTGTTATTAGCAGTTTATATGTAAAATTAAATAAAGATCATGACAGGATTAACTGTACAACCTCTTACGCACTATTTTAGGAAATATGACGGTATTTTACCGACCCGTATTCTTTGCCCGCGAGTGTATGTGGCCGTCTGGCCAGTATCACTCCGCTATCGCCACGATTGCCATAATTTCTCAGACCATCACTCTGATTCGTGTCTAATATTTTTTATATGATTACACTATCTCTTGCCCGGGTCAGACGATAGTCTTGAGCAATGAAAGTTCAATTCTTTGCTATTAAGAAAGTTGATTTCAAGGTTAATTTATACCGCGATGGCATATAAGAAAGGATGTGAAGCAACCCAGTTCTACAGGGAAAATGATTTATATCCAATATAAACGGATTTCTGTGTACAAATGATTCACA
Source organism: Epinotia bilunana (assembly GCA_947049275.1). Taxonomy (NCBI): domain Eukaryota; kingdom Metazoa; phylum Arthropoda; class Insecta; order Lepidoptera; family Tortricidae; genus Epinotia; species Epinotia bilunana. Next base: position 4,226,211 of record OX346258.1, on the reverse strand, counting down.
GTTAATCCCTCAGACGGAGACAATCAATACTCGGATTAGGGGACAATCTTACACAAATCGACCTAGTCCCAAACTAAACAAAGCTTGTACTATGGGTACTAGACGACGATAAACATACGTATATAGATAAATAAATACTTAAATACATAGAAAACATCCATGACTCAGGAACAATATTCATGCTCATCCCACAAATAAATGCCCTTACCGAGAATCGAACCCCGGACCTCTTGCTTCGTAGGCAGGGTCACTACCAACTATGCTAATGCGGTCTATTTGACTTAAATAATTCCATTAAATTTTCATGGTTAATAGAGATTGTCCTACAGAATTATTTTATGAAATACCTTGTCTACAAAATGTTGAGTCTCCATCTTTACCAAAAGTTCCACCCCTTATGGAATTGACAATAGAGTCCTGCACAGATATTTATGTACGTACAACCTTCCGCCCGCGACTTCGTCTGCGTGGCCCCGGGATAAAAAACTATCCTATATTTTAATCCAGGATGTAAACTATCTTGGTGCATCATCCAAATCGGTGGAGCAGTTTTTTAAGCGTGATTGAGTAACAAACATACAAACTTCCAAACTTTCGCATTTATAATATTAGTAGGATATTAATATCCCTAACTGTAAACAATAAAAAATTGAATACTTACACATTAGTACTTTCATTACTGACATCCGAATCCATGCATTATATGTAGACTAGCTTCTGCCCGCGACTCCATCCGCGTGGAACTCGTTTATATCGTAGCTCCATACAAACTTTCACCCCCACTTCATTCCCTTGGGGGATGATTTCCGGGATAGAAACTATCCTATGTCCTTCTCCAGGACTCAAACTATCTCTATACCAAATTTAATCCAAATCGGTTCAGCGGTTTAAGCGTGAAGTGGTAACAGACAGACAGACAGACAGACAGACAGACAGGCACACTTTCGCATTTATAATAATAGTATGGATTATTTTGGAGGCACAATACTTTCTGCGTCTCCCAACTCTCTCAGCACGGCTATCACAAGACGGCGCGCGAGCCCTCTCGATTTCTCGCACTATGCTTCTCTTTCTAAGTTTTCTAATAAGAGAGAGACGGATAGTGCGAGTAAAATCGAGAGAGCTCCCGCGCCGTCTTGTGATAGCCGGTGCAGCCCCCCTATTCTGTAACTTGTTTTAAGCTCACCTCAACGCTCACCCACAAATATATCTTGACACCGTGATGCGTAGTAACTAAGCGTCGGTAGAGGTCTAGTTTCGTGACGGGTGACCGGCGGGGTGAGCCGTATTAGCGCTTAGCGAATAACAGCCCCGGGGTGTAAACCGACAATGACCGCAAATTACGTCGATAAAATCCCACTTCCTTATCTAGAGAACGAGCAGAAAAAAAAACCTACATCTACAAATATGATCGAAAGCAAGTAATAGTCTCTTAAACTATTTTATAGTAAATTAGCATTTACTTCATATACTGCGTGGAACGGAACGATGGACTTTCCCGCAAGAGGGGGATTATTGAGCGCTAGTACGTCACATTTTCCAGATAAACTTTTTTTTTGACGCGATTTTTTTTTACATTTGTATGGAGCTCGTCGCTCCAGTCGGCCAACGCTCCATACAAAGGTAAAAAAAAATCGCGTCAAAAAAAAATTGTTTATCTGGAAAATGTGACGTACTAGCGCTCAATAATCCCCCTCTTGCGGGAAAGTCCATCGTTCCGTTCCACCTTGTATAGGTAGGTACCTTCCGTAATAGCCACTACGGTACTAGGCACTGGTAAAGCGATTACCGACGCGACGGCGATCTTCATACATCAAGTCGCCTGAGTTGTTATTCGCTAAGCGCTAATGCGGCTCACCCCGCCGTTCACCCGTCACGAAACTAGACCTCTACCTACGCTTGGTTACTACGCATCGCGGTGTCAAGATATATTTGTGGGTGAGCGTTGAGGTGAGCTTAAAACAAGTTACAGAATAGGGGGGCAGAGTTGTATTGAAATCGCAGTCGCGTCGCCAACAGTGCGGGCCCCGGCCTTAGGCTCAGGGGACAAACTAAGTAGTTCAGCCATGACCAGAATATTGTTTTATCCCTAGGTAAGAAATGAACTATTATATGATGTGACAGTTAATTTCTTACCTAGGGATAACAATATTCTTTTATAATGAAATTGTATAGCATTGTGGTACCCCGTGTGGTGTCGGGTTAGAATTTCACCACCCCTTTCTTCCCGTGGGTGGCGTAAAAGTCGACTAAGGGACCAGGGTTGAAGTGTGTTGTGGGCGATGGGCTAGCAACCTATCACTGCAATATCACATTTTGGCGATCTTTTATACCCACATGTATGCTAAAAGCGCTGGATCATACGTTTCATGTGTGCCTACCCCTTTTAAAGTCGTGAATGTATATATGTATGTAGTTTAAATTGAATTAGTCTAATGGGGCATAAATCGAATGAAATTAATCATGTTATTCCAAGGATAATAGCCGAAACCTACCCCAATATAATACATACCCCGTCTGCATTACAATCTGGACCGGATTTGACTCGATTGCGATACAGTAAATAGAATTAATCCATTATGTATCATGATTCTTGAAAGAGCTATTTAAAATATTGATAACGTACGACACACATACGTGTAGGGTTAAAAAAGCAGTTCATTGACTCCATAAACATCTTTTAAAACATAAAATATATATGTCAGGGTTAAAAATTATCAAGATAATTAAACTACAGGATAGGGTCACAGATTGAATAAAACAAAAGTCGTCTTTCCGTTGATTAATAGTTAAGCGATTTCGTGCATGTAAAACATGTTTTTATTGATTAGTGAATAAATGTCTTCTTTCTTTCTTTCTTTCTTGATTGCATGTATTATATAAAAGGAGACGCTGTTTATGCGGATGAAGAGTCCAACGACGAATAAAGCTATATAGCCATTAAATGACATTGTTAATATCCACAGAAGGGATGCGAGCCTTAATCTCTGTACGATCCGATAGTTGTAAGATGTGTGAAGATTTATTTTGAAAAGCAAAAACCCAAGAGGATGCTTCCAAAAGAGAGTGAAAAAATACGGTCAAAAAGCGTAACGTGATGTTCAGTCAGTTCAATGAGTACCTATAAACAATGCCGCGATCTTATGAATTATCATTGTTAATTGGTAACCTTACTCGACTAGGTTAATTCTAGTATTATATTAAACTCACACTTATAACTTTTTCTCAATTGCTTCGTAATTTCTCAAATCTACTACATAAATGGCAAGTACGAGTATAACGTTTCCAACAAGTCAAGGTACTGCTCATAATTCCACTGTGTCGGGGTTAACGTCACTTGTGTGTTAGCAACGTAATACTTTTAGGTACTGACAATTTCTCCCCAATAGAATTATAGTATCCGCAAAACCAAGTGGCGAGTCAGGTCATAAATCATTGGATCATGCTATCTCTTTCGCACCTGCACTGCACTGGCTTATGGAGCGGGCCGTGCAACAATAGTACTGTTTTTTATTGCCTGATTGGCCACTTGGTTTTGCGGATACTTTAGGTGTTAAAGTCCATATGAAGTTCATACATTTTAGGACCTTTTCGTACGTTTAAGTGTGACGTGCCCCTGTTAGAGTTGTACTATGTAATTGGGTGTTTACTTATCTTCATTATGTCAGTTAATTAGTGCGAACTGCGATATCTAAGAGATAGTGTTAGTTAAATAGTATGGGTAAACTTTGAGAAGGTACTTGTGTCTAGGCATTGACACATACTTACATGCGATAATTCTAGCTAGGTACCTACTTGTGTAACCCCCTAGAGATTCAATATCCTACTTCCTACTACCCTACTAATATTATAAATGCGAAAGTTTGGATGTTTGGATGTTTAGATGTTTGGATGCTTGGATGTTTGTTACTCAATCACGCTTAAACGGCTGAACCGATTTGAATGAAATTTTGCACGAAGATAGTTTATAGCCTGGATTAAAATTAGGATAGTTTTTATCTCGGGTCCACGCGGACGAAGTCGCGGGCGGAAGCTAGTAAGTACATATATAAGAGATGCGCCGAAGTATGAGTTTGTATGAGTTTAAAAAAAATATATATAATTGGTTTTTTTCTACTCAGAATCGAGAGCACTTTCGAATCTAATAGGAGAAAATGTCGCTAGATTTTTTATTCCATTCCGTTACCGTTTCCCATACTAAGCTTAGTATGGTGGTAACGGAACGGAAAACCGAAAACTATATGTAACATTTTGGACAGCTTTTTTCTCCTATTATAGGTTCGAAAGTGCTCTCGATTCTGGTTAGAAAAACCCGATTAGATCTAAATTAAAAAAAAAAAAACGAGTGCACAACTTTCCGTATAATGGCCCAACTTTTTTACATTCTTGTAACTTGTAACGAAAACATCTTAAAATTATTCGGTATATTCGGCAGCTGAATCGAATAATTCGGCCGAATACCGAACATTAAAAACATGCCGAATACATCTCTCAGAATAAGATACTTATTGTCATAAGGACACTGATGTACCTACTTATTCTAAGCAAATAAAGATTATATTCTATTCTATTCTAATAAGTATACGCAACTTGAATTTTGCAACATAATGTCCGTCGCCATCATCTTTCTAGTGTTTTTCCCGGTCGTATACCCTCAAGAAGCCAGAGTGCCTCGCTTTTGCATGTGCATCGAACACGTGCCAGGCCGCTCGCGCCCTACTTTGGCGATGCGGTCGTTTCCTAAAGTTAGTGCGTTTTATGACACCGTCGCGATCGCATTCTAACATTTTATAACATTTAATTAACCTTAACATTTTACTTATTTTATTAACATTGTAGAAGTGTAATATATAACAATTGACGTTTAAACTCTATCTTTTCATTCCACCAAACAATCGCCTACTTTGCACCCCAACAGCACCTAATCCCAAGATTTAGCGTTGGCACTAGTTTTACTCAAATAGGTACATAGGAATAGGGTGACTGCTATAGTTATTGGCCACTCCACAGTAATTGGCCACTCTTGGCGAGACAGAAAGAAACAAGGTAATAGACGCGTGCACTCGTATGAGACAAAAATGTTGCCTCTGTTTCTCCTGCTTTCGTTTCAGTTTTCTACCTTGTTTCTTTCTGTCTCGCCAAAAGAGTGGCCAATTACTGTGGAGTGGCCAATAACTATAGCAGTTACCCTACATCTAAGACCCAGGAATGAATACTCGTCGTGCTCATCATCATCACACTAATCATCATTTTCATCGCCCTCCCAGCGTTATTCCCGGTTGTGCCCTAGAGGAGCCTGGGTTCCGCTGACCGTACTTGACCGCCTGACACCTAATCCCAAGATTTGGTGGCATAGTTTTACGAAAGCGACTGCCATCTGACCTTCCAACCCAGAGGGAAAACTAGACCTTATTGCGATCAGACCGGTCTCACGATGTTTTCCTTCACCGGAAAGCTAACGTTAACGTTCCGAAAAACTCATTGGTACGAGCCGGGATTAGAATCCACGACCGCCGCTGGATAGCATGCCTGAACCACTAGACTAGCGTGCTCATCACACTAATATTGGCTCTAATAGGGTAGTGTAAATGGATAGTAAACCATCAAATTATTGTATAAAAGTATAAATTATAAAATATAATTAATATCACTAAAAGATATTGACCTTCTTTTTAGTGTCCAAGAGTAAATATAAAGATACTAATAGAATCCTCACGCATTTATAGAAACGAATTTGTATGACAACTATGAACCTAAACCACTCTAAACGCAGTATTTCGCGACCGAAAAAGTCATACTTTTACGTCAATTATTTATTTATTTACACAAATATACCTACAATTAGTATGAAGCGTTTCGGCTGCCGCCAGCGAGGTCCGTCTTTAACTCGATTTTTTGGGTATTCATTTTCTTTAATTGTAGTTGCTCCCATACACACATTTGTTCCCCTCCAAAAACTGGTTCGAATGGCATCATAAATAAATCTTAGGTCACAAGCCTACCAGACTCGTAGGCAGGAAGTAAGTACCTACTAATACCAGCCCCCCTATTCTGTAATTTGTTTTAAGCTCACCTCAACGCTCACCCACAAATATATCTTAACACCGCGATGCGTAGTAACTAAGCGTAGGCAGAGGTCTAGTTTCGTGACGGGTGACCGGCGGGGTGAGCCGCATTAGCGCGTAGCAGCTCAGTTGTCGTTGTGTTGGTTTACCTACTGTTCATAAGTATACTAGACGCCCGCGCGGCTACGGCCGCGTATTAAGTCGCTGTCAACACCAAAATGCCCCTGTGGATTTGGGATAGCGCGCACACTGTCTATTTGTATCGGAGTAAACGAGAGCGTAAAAAAATTGGAAATAAATATTGAAATAAAAAAATGTTTAGATTATTTGGGAAATATGACTCGTTAGCGGTTTAGGTATGAATATGTTGACTTCATGTTTTTAATTGCAGACCCATACGTCAAAAAATATAGTCATAGAACCGTTTAATGATGATTTTAAGACCAATCATTGCAATTATTTTCTATCGAGCCGATTTCGTCCAATTATGTATCGAGCCCGTCCACGGTCTTTGAAATATGATGAATATTAACATACTTATATTTTTTTTGATGTGCTACACTAGAACAAATAGTTTTTCTTAAAAAACTGCCTAAATAACATAAATTTCAACAAAATTAGGTCTTGTCAGCCTCTTAAAAAGAACCAAGTCGAAGCCGTGACCCTATATCTTAAAGTTCCATGGTATATTCTGGAGAAAGAATTTTTAAATTAGTTGAACACGTTCCTAAGATTACACCTACATCTTCTTACAACTTCATAGACTTTTCCTCTTTATAATATTAGTATAGGTAAACAGTAAACTACCAGAAGGCAATGAAATCCTAGTCCCTAATAACTTGCGGTGACACATTACGGCAGCCACAAGGAAGCACCGACAATACCACATTAGCGTACGCACAATGCTCTTTGATCTCACCGCTGCGCTTGCGCATACGAAAATGAAAACGTCGTATACGCCTACCAAGCTCTTAGTGATGTACGACGTATTGAAATTAACTGAGGCTACTGTATTATGTTAACCTGGGGAATTAAAAGGGTCTTAGCGCCAGGAGTCTTTGTATAACGTTAGTGCTTTTTAATTTTGAACGGTTCCACGTATTACCAGCGTTGACAGCGACACGTGTATGGCCTTTTTATTTCATACACGTCGATTGAATGGATTTAAGATCGGAATATCAAAATTATTAAGCTTTTTAAGGTTAATTTATGGTTTGCGAGTAAAGATAAGGGAGTCGTAAAGTTACATAGGCTGTCTCTGCTTGCCATCAGCAGGAAGGCGGTACGCTTGTTTGCAACCGTTGTAATATGAAAAAGGAATCCGTGTTTCTAAAGCATACCGCATACCAGACGGTAAGCTAATTCGTGTATAACGGGTGGCCTGTCGCACTTTCCGCTTCTGCTTAACTCGGCTCTCGCGCACCTTCGTCAATTTACCCGCTCGCGGTTGACAGTCCTCATCCTTCGTGCCATGACGATGAAGCGTACTGACAACCCTCACTAAACGAAACAGCACGCGCTATGAAATGGAGTACGATGCCACGTTTTGAGTTTTCTAGGCGACAAAATTGGCTTTCTTAGACTGCGGACTTTCTCTGCGTAAGTAGGTATTATATAGGTAGGTTTGAAATTGAAGGAAGACTTCAAATGGAGATTTTTATCACAATCGTCCAAACAAACTTATTATTAGCTTGCAAAGTTATTATTGCTAAAAATACAGGCAAACGTGCGGAATAAAGAATAGCATATACCATCCAGAAAGTCCATTCTACACGCAGGCGAGAAACGTTTTGAAAGCGGGTCCCAGAAATTATCCGTTACATACCGCTACAAAGCTACAATCAGACACTTGCTCTCTATAAAATTAGTATAGATGTACCTATAGAGTAGAGTTGTTAATAACTTTTATTAAACTAGATGCTATTAGCAGGTACACTTTAATTTATACAAAAATAATGTTATATAAAACGTGTCAATTATAATATTAATGCGATCATTCAGATACAGACCCCGGTAAACCCGGTTAATACCAGTAGAACTAGACCTTAAATGTTTCATCATCATCATATCAGCCGAAAGACGTCCACTGCTGGACATAGGCCTCCCCCAAAGAGTGCCACAATGACCGGTCCTGCGCCACCCGCATCCAGCGGACTCCCGCGACCTTTACCAGGTCATCAGTCCACCTTGTGGGGGGCCTACCCACGCTGCGCCTTCCGGTACGTGGTCGCCACTCGAGAACCTTTCCGCCCCAACGGCCATCGGTTCTACGTGCAATGTGCCCCGCCCACTGCCACTTAAGTTTAGCGATTCGGAGGGCTATATCGGTTACCTTGGTTCTGCTGCGGATAGCCTCATTTCTGATGCGATCGCGCAGAGAAACTCCCAACATAGCCCTCTCCATTGCCCTTTGGGTGACTTTGAGCCTTCTTATGAGGCCCATAGTAAGCGACCACGTTTCCGTGCCATATGTCATCACTGGCAACACACACTTAAATGTTTATCTAATACTTAAAAGGATGACCCGTGAGGTTGTAAACCTAGAACATTTTTCATTCGCAAAGCGTTTTGTATTTCACTGTTTAATCCAGTATGTTTTGACCTTAATCTGTACAAATATTACAAAGAGGAAAAGTCATTCTTAAGGCGCTACCTTGATTCTCATGAACCTCGCTCGGTGTACAATACTCATTAGAAATGGGTTTTTAGACCAATGTCGGGAAATATCTAAATTTGTAACGTTTTATACAATTATAATTGGCTTTTTTATGAATGTTTCGATGATATTGAACACTGTATTTTTTAACTTGTTTAAGTCGTATAATCTATGGTTTGAGTTTGCTGTAGTAAAAAACCAATATTAGGATTAGGACCCAATTTTCGTTTTTTTTTTGTCAAGACCATTTTAGGTGTCGACCGTGTTTGCCCCTATTATATCTTGATCCTAAAATTCGTAACAAACAGGCATAATAGCAGGTCAGTTTTATACTGGTGACACACGATAAGGTTGGTAAGCGTCGTGAATTCCCTGGGCCGGCCGTCCACGTTTGGTTGATTCGCCTATAATAGCCAATTTACGCAATTATTTCGGATAAAATGGATCAGGTACTGCACAAAATGTTCGCTTGGTTTAATGCCATTCCAGCTGTTAAATCCGTTGTCTCGGCGAGATATAAATAATTTACTTTAAAAACAAAGTTTTAACCGACTTCAATTTAGTACTCCGCCAAGCCACGAGAACATTTCCACATTTCTTTTCCCATTTACCTCATGAACTGATTTCCGAGAGCAAATGCATTGATTATTAGAGAAAAAAACCCAATCGCTGTATGTGACCCGATAATATTTGAGGACTTCCGTCGATTCCACAAGGATCACCCTTGGCACTTCATTAGTTGCTATTTCAACGGAATCTTATCAGAATCTGTGATATAGGTACTTTTGTACTTTTAAGTACATAATTGAGGAATTCCATAAGTCATCTGTGGTCTTCATCATCAATTCCACTCCACCAATTTATGATTTTCGGATGTAAATACACGAGTTATAATAGAAAATACCAAAATCACTACACGCGTGCCTAATATAATTGAGGAGTTCCCTCAATTCCTCATGGATCCCATCATCCAATTGAATTTCCAAAAAAATGGGACCTGGAAGCATATACTTACAAACAAAAAAAAAATTTACGAATCGGCTCATCATCAATGACGGTGTTCTGAGGTAACAAACATTGAAAAAAAAAGATAAAAAAAAATACAACCGAATTGAGAACCTCCTCCTTTTTTTTGAAGTCGGTTAAAAAGAGAAAACCTTAGTGAATGCCGATATATCGTCCAAGCTAACGCCAACGTAGGTGAAGACGCGTTTTCGCCTACGTCGCGAGACTTTATTTTTTATTACTAAATACCCTAGCTGGCGTCTCACCTCACCAGTCACTCAGTTACGACGAATCGCGGCGTCAAGATGTAATACGGGTGTAGACTCGAATATTATTATTACTTCATCATATCAGCCGAAAGAGGTCCACTGCTGGACATAGGCCTCCCCCAAAGAGTGCCACAATGACCGGTCCTGCGCCACCCGCATCCAGCGGACTCCCGCGACCTTTACCAGTTCATCAGTCCACCTTGTGGGGGGCCTACCCACGCTGCGCCTTCCAGTACGTGGTCGCTACTCGAGAACCTTTCCGCCCCAACGGCCATCGGTCTACGTGCAATGTGCCCCGCCCACTGCCACTTAAGTTTAGCGATTCGGAGGGCTATATCGGTTACCTTGGTTCTGCTGCGGATAGCCTCATTTCTGATGCGATCGCGCAGAGAAACTCCCAACATAGCCCTCTCCATTGCCCTTTGGGTGACTTTGAGCCTTTTTATGAGGCCCATAGTAAGCGACCACGTTTCCGTGCCATACGTCATCACCGGCAACACACACTGGTCAAAGACTCTCGTCTTGAGACACTGCGGAATATTGGACGAAAAGATGTGCCGTAGTCTCCCGAATGCTGCCCAGCCGAGTCGGATTCGACTATTGACCTCTTTCTCAAAGTTGGACCTACCTAACTGAATAGTCTGTCCTAGGTATATATAATCGTCTACAACTTCGAGCGTAAAGTGTCCGATTGAAATGGGGGTTGGTACTACATGGAGGTTTGACATGATCTTTGTCTTATCCATGTTCATCCTTAGACCAACTCGCTCGGAGGCTTTACTGAGGTCATCGAGCATCGTGCTTAAGTCCTCCATGGTCTCAGCCAAGACTACTATATCGTCAGCAAACCGAAGGTGAGTGATGTACTCGCCGTTGATGTTGATGCCTAACCTTCTCCAGTCTAGAGTCTTGAACACGTCCTCCAGTGCAGCGGTGAATAGTTTTGGGGAAATAACATCCCCTTGTCTGACACCCCGCTGCAGCGGAATAGGCTTCGAACTCTGATCCTGGAGACGGACTGACATAGTGGCGTTCTCGTACAAACACTTCAGCACTTCGATGTAGCGGCAGTCTACTTGGCACCGTTGGAGAGACTGTAGTACAGCCCAGGTTTCGATCGAATCGAAGGCTTTCTCGTAGTTCACGAACGCTAAGCAGAGAGGCAGGTTATACTCCTCAGTCTTCTGTATAACCTGGCGGAGCGTATGAATGTGGTCTACGGTACTAAAACCTCTTCGGAAACCGGCTTGATCGGGAGGCTGGAAGTCATCAAGCCTGCGTGCGAGACGATTCGTAATGACCCTTGAAAACAGCTTATAGACATGGCTCAGAAGTGAGATGGGTCGGTAGTTCTTCAGCAGAGTGTTGTCACCCTTTTTGAAGAACAGCACCACCTCACCGCTGTTCCACGCCTTTGGCGTTCTCCCTTCCAGTAGGACGGTATTGAATAACTTCTGAAGGGCCGTAAGGATCGGTTTTCCACCCACCTTCAGGAGTTCGGCTGTAATTCCGTCTTCACCGGGTGCCTTGCTATTCTTAAGCTGTTTCAGAGCCATTCTAATCTCGTACAGGCTGATGTCCGGGATGTCGTCGGTGTAGTGTCGGGTAAGTCTAGCTCTAGGGTCTTCTGCCGGACCAACTTCGGGTTTGCGAGTTGACGTGTATAGCTGTCCGTAAAAACGCTCTATCTCACTCAAAAGCTCAGGTTTGGAAGAAACGACTCTGCCGTCCTCAGTTTTCAACCTTGCGAGCTGGCTTTGCCGAATAGACAGATCTCGTGCGAATACTTTTGAGCCCTTATTTTGCTCGATGGCCTCTTCGATACGGTTCGTATTGAATTGGCGCAGATCGCGGGTAAGGGACTTGGAGATCCGTTTATTGAGCCGCCGGTATAAAGTCGCATCGGCTGAAGACTGCAGAATCATTTCACTCCTTTCCTTCATGAGCTTCTGAGTGGAGCTAGAGACCCTTTTAGTTCTGTTGGCCGGCTGGGCCTTGAAGAACTTAGACCCAGTGGCACGCACAGCTTCCACAAACCCGTCGTTGAGTTCGTCCACATCGCCACCTAGGCAATCGAAACGGTTTTCGAGTTCCAGCTGAAAGCTCCCGGGGGTTTGGATTTGGGTGGATACTGGACGGAGCGTAGACCTCATCAGGCGAGAGCGCTCTCGCTTGACACATATATTCAATATGCCTCTTACCAGGGGGTGATCACTCCCGGTTTTAAACGTATTGATCACAGAGACATCATTGAATACATGCTTCCTCGTCGACATGATGAAGTCAATCTCGTTTTTAGTCACACCATCGGGACTCATCCAGGTCCACTTTCTGTGCTCGCGTTTCTTGAAGAAGGAATTCATCATGTAGAGTCCCTCCTTCTCCAAGAAACCAGCCAGTAGTTGGCCCCGGTGGTTCCGACTTCCGACTCCGAATTGCCCCACTATCAGCTCCTCACCATATCTCTTGCCTAGTTTAGCGTTGAAGCCCCCCATGACAACGGTGAAGTAGGTTTTGGAACTATGCATGGCCTTAGATATATCTTCATACATAGTCTCCACCTCGTCGTCGGAATGTGTCGAGGTCGGCGCGTAAACCTGTATGACCTTCAACGAGTACCTGTCGGATACTCTGAGTATAAGGTACGCCACCCTAGTCGACACACTCTCGATCTTCACCACGTTGTTCACTAGGGACTTGTGGACGATGAACCCGACACCTCCCTGGGACTGTTGGTCGCCCTCCCGGAAATAGAGCAAGTTGCCCGATTTAAGGGTTATCGTGTCCTCCCCCTCTCTTCGGACTTCCGATAACCCTATGACGTCCCATCGCAACTTGCTCAATCCTTCCTCCAGTTCCGTTATCTTTTCGTCGGTCCGCAGTGTGCGCGTGTTGTATGTTGCCAGGGCCAGGGGTCGTCGGTGGTGGTAGCCGGATCTTCGCCGGAGATTCTTAGCACCCCTGACCCCGCTAGTACCCTGGCCGCTACCATAACCAGGGTACCGGGGGTCGCCGAAACCTCGGGGCCGTGGCTTTATTGTATTCTGCATGGGGGTATATGCCATAATCGCCACGCTTGGCATGCGGGTTGGCGATCGCAGTGTTTCCACCGAACTCCAGGGATGCTGCTGCCCATCCCCCGGTGGTCCTGGTCGTAGTTTTAGGACATACCCGGGTTATTATTACTTGAAATGAAAGAATGCAAAAAAATATGCCTAGTGACGAAAATCCCATTCAGATATCTCTAAGAATGACGAAGCGCAAACAGACGTCACATTACAGGATGTTGTCGGGGGGCCGCGTCAAACACGACGAGGCGCGGCAAGTTGCCGTCTATTAGCGTGACGTCACAATCATCCAGCGTCGTCGTTTCATATGAAGTTGCGTTTTGCGAAAAAGGGACAGAACAACTTCTTAAAACTTTGGTCACTTACAACTTCGTGATTATTTAACCTTTTGCATTGATTTTTTCTGCTTTTGACTACATTTTTAATCTTTTTTCGAGAAAATATGGCATTATTCATTATTTTATTTAGGTCTACACCCCCATTGCGGGTGAGCGTTGTGAACTTAAAACAAGTTACAGAATATAGCGGGGCAGGTCAAACTTACACTGGTCGTACAAGATAAGGTTGGCGTTGCGTCGTGAATTCCCCGGTGTATCCACGCCACAAATCGGAGGCATCTCAGATGCGCCGTCATAGTTGTCGGCGATATACGCGTTAACAGCTTTTCAAAGATAATCTGGGTATTTAGACAGGATTCCGTATGTAAATTATAATACATGTTGAATTTATTGAGGCTATGTTTATGCATCTATGGGTGCGGATAAAATATCCCTTTCAATAACACTAACCTAGTGTTTTTCAAACTGTGGGTCGCGATCCCAGGGGGGCCGCGAAGCCTTCTAAAGGGGGTCGCGGCTACTTATTATTTTAATAGTTAAAAGTGCTGAAATATTTTGAACAGCGTAGGGTGGGGGTCGCGAAATATTTTTTACAGTACATATGGTGGTGCTACTTTCCCGCACTAGTGCAGAAAGAGCACTTTCCGTGCATATGTCGAAACTTTAAAGAGCCATATGTACAGTAAAACGTTGTATGATACAAGTGCGAATAGGCAATTCGCAACTCGTGTCGATTTAAAAAACTCCCTTCGGTCGTGTTTGAATTTATCACCACTCGTTGCGAATTTCCTATTTTCGGCACTTGTATCGTAAATAACTATTTCTGTACTAAGGGGGCCGCGGCACGAAAAAGATTGAAAAACACTGCACGAACCGGTAAAAAGAGCTCCGAAATTAAATTATGAACCAAGTCTACTTTTTACGTCTCTGCGGCAGTGATAAAGAAAACCTCAGATCGCATATACGTCCTTGGCTTCGGCTCGGACATTAAATGCGTTATTTGTTTACCACCCTAGGTGAGTAATGCACAATATTATAATTATAATTGTAATGCCCAACACATTCCCTCAGTCTTATTTTTTATTTCTCCAATTGTATGTTGTTCTTCGAAACCTAAAAAAGGCGGATGTTACACTGCGCCGCATCTCCGGGCGGAGATGCGGAGATCGTTGTATGCAAGTACCTCGGTTTGTATATAAATTCCGTGTGGTACGACACACTGCACCGCACCTCCGTCCGGCGAAATTTGTATGCAGCTCCGCACCTCCGTCCGTAGATGCGGCGCAGTGTGGTATCCGCGCGGCGTATATGCCTACTTAATTTCATAAAGAGTGAGATTGTAGGTTAGACTGTAGATAGTCATTTCCGGTGCCAAACAATATTTAATTTGTGTATGTCAATCGTCTTAGATCGGACTTTCTGGGTGGACTTAGGCTATTTTTTATCCCGTGGATTTGCTTGCTTTCTTTCCAACACACGGGCCAAGCCGCAGGCAGCTAGTAGCTATTGCTTCCTTTCTTTGCATTATTTTTAATTAATTCAAGCATCTTTAGGTGGTTGTCACACTGCCGATGCCGCCGCGTCTCGTTGCGCCTTAGGCGGTCGCCTCACTGCGACGCATCAACGGACGGAGGTGCGGAGCTGCATACAAATTTCGCCGGACGGAGGTGCGGTGCAGTGTGTCGTACCACGCGGAATTTATATACAAACTGAGGTACTTGCATACAACGAGAAACGCACCTCCGTCCGTTGATGCGTCGCAGTGTGACATCCACCTTAGATGCGTACTGCCACGGAACCCTAGCTCGAAACAGGCTGTTATCAGCACTTCCATTACAGTGAAGTGGCATGCGAGCCACTCCGCGCTATCGTATTCAATGAAATCTATACACCCACCAATTACATCTCGCAATCTCGTGTGAGTAATACTACAGATATTCGTGCTTTTACTAGTCTTGAAGATGTTGAAAAAGTCGTTGGCTGCGGCGAACGAAACGATAACGTTACACCGGTAAATAAATAATAATCTATAAAATGACTTTTGCACAGGTCACACTAAAACTTATATTTCGCATTCCAATTTTGAAGTATTATGGTAGACGTGACACTGGGCCTGGTGTAACTGACTTGAGGTGAGGTGAGCAATAGGTGTCGTTGGGATTGGGACCTTTACCATACATAATTGTTTCTTTTCCCGGGTTCCTCTTGCCTTGACCTGAACTTACCGTTAGGTTTTCTCCTGGAGGAGAATGCATGCCTATACACAAGTAAAATAAATTAAATTATTTATCAGCAATATAACAATAAAACTTATTTTATATTAATTTGTTCTATGATTTCATTTTATAATGTTCCTATTTAATTTGGTCACAATATTCCTTTAAAAGACAGTACACAATCTACAACTTAGTTATTTTATCTAAAAACAAGTAGCAATCTATAATTTATTGCTATAATAGTATTAACAGTACACGAATCTGATAAGCTGATAGCACGATAACATATCAGATATCACTTACACCGTGGAAAGTGTAGTGTTAAAATATTGCGATCACCCTATCGACATTCCACTTATATAGGATTTCGACAGGTGATAAAGTGTACATTGACTTGTGATGCACACTTTCTCGTGTTTGTAATTGAACGAGTGAGTTAGAGAGTCTGGACAATAAAGAAAATACATACCTAATAATGTTTATGTGGATAACAGAACCTTAGTTACCAAAATTGCAAATAAAAATATATATGTATTAACAAAAAAGGAATCGCAAATGATAACTTAATTGACGTGTCAACTATGTACAAGCTTTTCTAGAAACGCTCAGTAAATAATGGACTGGGTCATACAGTTAAAAATTATATACAAAAATGGTAACAAAAAAAATACAACCGAATTGAGAACCTCCTCCTTTTTGGCATAATGTAAGCGTGTCTATCATTCAACTTGTAGCGTTGAATTATATTCTTTAATTTAAAAATACTTGACTTCATTATTAAGGAATACAAAGTTAATAGGTAGTCAAGTACATTTCTAGCTGTTCTAGATTATTATACATATTTTTAATTGTTCAAGGTTTTTGGTCGCTCAATTAGGAAAGTATTCTGTATCAGTAAAATTTTCCCCAAAATTTGGCACACCAATTCCGATAAAATTACACCTCATATATTGCGCTGCGCAATTAAGATTATTTAAGATGCTATACTACCTATGCCAATTAAGGTGCTCGTACACGGCAGTGTCGATTGCTGGCAATTTTTTTTTCAGAATAATAATATTTTTTTCTCGCAAACCATTTAACAAAATCAAAGTCAATCAACGCGTGGCACTACCGTTTGACCCAAAAAGTCACCCCTGTGCATCCCTAACATATTGTGACGCCCCTGTTCCCACGGTCGCTGGGGTTGGTGGCAACCCTCGACACTTAACTTTTGGGAGCCGAGTTTTATAAACCGATTTGGGGAGGGTATCAAATAGTATCAATTTACTGCGTTTGCGTATGTAACGCATGTTAATAAACTTATCTATAGCACTCATTTTCTTTATAGCCTGAGTTCAGATTGAAGAGATAAGTACTTACTCTGCAAAAACAAATAAATACAAAAGGCGGACTAAATTCCTTCGTTGAGACAGCCACGTTATTATGACAAGGTATCACTAAGTTAATTTAAGTCTCCCAGAGTCTTCCAAACCCACAGCCCGTGACACATTGTCAAAGTTCTCAGTGGTGGCGCGTGGAAATGTTCGACGGGCAACACGGAAAAGTTATGAAAAAGTTTATATATATAACAGTAGAATTGCCTAAAAATAAATTATAGGGCTCGGAAAGTTCTAAGAAAAAAATATTCTGTATTTTTTTTGACTGCTGCAGTGAATAAGAAAGTAGTTTCAGTGTCTGAGAGGCAACCGGATGGCTCCGGTATTTGAGCTCCCGAATCGTTGTGAAATAGACGTCTTTCGGCTCATATGATGATGAAGGCGATGACATCTGTATATCTTTGTCGACTGTGTACTTAAGATTATTTAGGTTGGTCGAATTTAATACTAATAATTACACGGTTCAACTCACGTGTTCAACGTCACTACGGGCGACATGTTTCGAACTCACAACACTCATCCTGAAGAAGAACTCCCGAAGAGTTCGAAACATGTCGCCCGTAGTGACATTGAACACGTGAGTTGAACCGTGTAATTATTAGTATTATTTCAACTTGTCTCACGAAAGTTTAAATTCGATTGGCCGAATTTCAGTAGCCTGCCGTCCAAGGTGATCCCAATTCCAATGACAGTTTTATAAAAAACCGGCCAAGTGCGAGTCGGACTCGCGCACGGAGGGTTCCGTACCGTTATTTATAAATACGGCAAAAAAAAACACGTTTGTTGTATGGGTACCCTTCATTATTTATTTTATTTTATTTTATTTTTAGCATTTGTTGTTAAAGCGACAACAGAAATACATCATCTGTGAAAATCTCCTGTCTAGCTATCGCGGTTCTTGAGATACAGCCTGGTGACAGACAGACGGACGGACGGACGGACCGACAGCGAAGTCTTAGTAATAGGGTCCCGTTTTTACCGGACGGGTACGGAACCCTAAAAAGTCGGCCATTAAATAATCTCAACCGACCAGGGAGACTTGTGTCCGATCAATCCGTGGCATGAAACTATGTAAGTATAGTCGAGGTCAAAGATATGTTTACACTTTTGCACCTTATTGCCTTGTAATAAGGTGCAGAAGTGTAGACATATTTTTGACCTCGACCGTACCTGATTCAGAAACGGTCTCTGCGCTTTTTGTCCTTGTTTGCGATTGATAACATTAAGAACTTCGTTTACAAAGGACTTATTTGAAGAATTTAAGGAAATACGATATTTGTTTACGTGATCTTGAATTTTCCTGTAAATGTGTAGTCCAAGGGACAAGACAAACTGAAAAAACCGGCCAAGTGCGAGTCGGAGTCGCGCACGAAGTCCGTACAATCCTACTAATATTATAAATGCGAAAGTTTGGATGTTTAGATGTTTGGATGTTTGTTACTCAATCCACGCTTAAATGGCTCAACCGATTTGGATGAAATTTTACACACACATTTTTTGCAGACGAAGTCGCGGGCAGAAGCTAGTTATCTATAAAAACGGCGAAAAAAGCGTGACTGTTTTATGGGAGCCCCACTCCGACTCGCACTCGGCCGGTTTTTTAGTATTTGCAGTCATAGCGGCAACAGAAATACATCATGTGTGAAAATTTCAACTGTCTAGCTATCGCGTTTCTTTAGATACAGCCTGGTGACAGACAGACGGACGGACAGACA